>JBCAUI010518989.1:0-12019 GCA_038406195.1 Haplosyllis anthogorgicola | reverse complement strand
AATCTTATATCCAAGAAGGAAAGGTGTGTAAGGTGCCAAGACATTGGCACTGGTACTCACAAATTAGGTCAATTGGGGGCCTCCTGAGGTTGAGATGATTGTGCATTGATATCTTACTGGATTTGACTGTAATAAAACTATACACATTGCACTAACTGCAGACTTGATCTTTTATGTTTATAAAAGCGTGATTAGAGGAATGAAACTGGATGTCTCGAAAATACTATACGATCACAAATATGTGTCAATACATGCTGTTGCAGAAAGTAAAAAGGTGAATTGGGTTATGCTCTTGCAAAGGAAGGTTCATGTCTGGGTATATAATTTAATCGGTAAAATCTCAAGTCTGATGGTCTTGCAAAGGAAGGTCGTACAATAGAAGTTCCCTTGTATTCTTTTCTCGCAAATAAAAAAAGGAACACGTTTGAACTTTTACGCTTCTCAATATAAAAGACAAGTCTTAAGCTGTGTCATGTTACACGTATGGATTGTTTTACAGCTTTTGAATGTGAAGCAACCTACCGAACTTTCAGCATGTTCGTGCACAGTAGTTCTCCAGCTTTAAAACTGAGTACTTCAGGGTTCCCATTTGGGTCTTTGTAATCCCGTAATGCTTCAAAATATTTACTCTGCAATATTAAATATTTTAAAGTTTGGGAAGTTAATGATGCAAAACTACACCTGTTTCAGAAGAAAATGCTTAATTACATGTACTCAGAACTAAAGGCATTTTCTTGGTAAACATGTGGATGTTTAATTTACACTACTGTTTTAATTCCTCTTTATTATTGATTATGCTTTACTAGATACATGTATTTTTGTATTATGTGATAATAATGCATATCGCAAACATTCCTTGGAATGTATGGAAACATACAAAACATAATTTTTATGCACCTTATCCTTAGACCGTTTTGGTTTAGGCGGAGGCGTGGGATACAGAGGTTGGTAATTAAACGAACCATCATCTGAGTCACTCATGACTTCTACTATGGCACCAGAGGTCGACACTGGTTTACTTGTTTTCCTCTCCAGCTCATGTGGTGGGGCATGTGACTTGTTACTACCAGGTGACTTATTGTTATCATCACGTGATGGCGGTAGTGGTACAAGTTTGAGTGGTGTGTTAGTATACGCATTGAAGTGAAACTGTAACAATGAAAATCAGTGAACAGAAGGTGAAATTATCAAACCATAGTAACTTAATACGGCAGAACCTGTCTTGAACGACACCTGTTGTTATTATTATTTATTATTTGCTCGTAGATAGTTGGTTATAAATAATGACAGCGCTTGTGATGTCCCGAGAACTTTATAATTAACTACCAGCTGGTGTCGGAAAACTATATCCTGCCTTTTACGGCACCTTTCCAGTGTGCACCAAGTAGCTAAAACCGATCCATTAGCCTGTCTTCTAGGACAGCACGTTCACTTTTACATTTTTACGATACTTTTGAATTTGAAAAGTTGAGTCGCTCAAGACAGGTTCTTCTGTATCAGGATTACATTTTATATTGTTAGTGTGGAGCTTAAAAATAATGATCAACCACGCACTTTTAGTTGGGATGCAACAATTCAGTCCATAGTTTTTAAAGGTTTTTATCTCAAGTTCGAAAAGAATTCGTAAAGATTTTTACCTCCTGCTGTCCCTTTATTGTTCCGTTTTGTAGGGGATGTCCCCCGTTTTCGTTTGTCTTCGATCCTGCTTCGCTCAGCTCTTTTTCTCTTTTCTTCCTCTGATATTCTTCATTGATATCTTCGCACAGCTTATTGTAATAGTTGGTATACTGCGACAGGATACTATTTCGCTTATGTATCTAAAGAAAAGTATCAAGAAAAGTTTCAAATCACACTGTAAATTTTAAATTCTTATTTCTTTAAACTAGAGATCAATCAGTTTATGCAATAACGAAATCAAAAACATTGAACTGTTTATTAATTACAAACCTTCATTGCAACTACCAGTATGAAAATTATGTGAAACAAGACGACAGCAGCAGCCAAGACCATTCCGGAGTAAAGATCAAACTGTCGACCGTCCGACACAATTGCAGCGACGGAATTTTGTACCAAAAAGATACTCTGAAGCACCAAGCAGGTTATCACGTATATGTCCTGGTGTAAAGAGCAAAAAAATGACGCAATGAATTATGGGTTTTGCTTGTTGACGTAATAATACATTGCATTCTTACTGCATTTTTTATTCCATTACATATTACATACTTTTAATTATCTGAATTTCTTTCCTAGAAAGTTCTTATTACGATGTTCTTACCAGTAAGGTTAGGTATGAGATGGTAGGCAGACCCTGGGCCACTGCGTATTTAAATGCCACGGATGTGAGAAGCAATGTAACCGTCACTCCAAGTCTATCTCCTGGTTCATCTGGAGGCACGGCCAGGGAACAAAAGGTCAGCAACATTATCACACCCTGTAAGTAAAGATAAAACATACAAGCATTGTGTTAAAACAGCATACCAACACTGGTGGATTTCTATTCGCATGAGACCGAAAAACTTTAAAACTCATTTGTATCAGTGTAATTCATGGTCAATATTATTCCATACACTGAGTATTTTTCGGACTGTTGTTTTGCAGACCTGTGCTAATGTTACTAAGAGAATGTGGTAAAATACGGTTAAACGGTTAAATTACGTTTTGGCTTATATTTGGTTCCAATTCGCACTCAGGACACATAATACTTGAAATACATGTGTCTAAATACTTGCTTTTATGTGTCGGTTATACTCAATATGTGTTTATCCAGTTCTCTAGCATGTAAATGTACTGATTCGCTTGAAAGGAAACAAAGATTTGGTTTAAATTTCAACTTTATTACATGATTAAACAATTTTATTACTTTATTACATAAACAGTAAACAAATTTTGCCCATCAGAATATTTCCCCCATCCCCAGTAACTGTAGAAAGCTGCAAAGACCAAACATACAAAAATTAAGTATTAAATGAAATAAATTCCTATATACATCCACACACATGTGACATGTTCCTATGCCCACACACATGCACACATGCATGCATGCACACACACATGTTACACATGTTAAAAGTTCCATTAAAATTGGCTACAACTGACCAGCACAATAAATTGCAATAAAATGGATTTAAAATATACAGGAAATTATGGTACCTTTACAGATACAGCTGCAAACATGAGTGTCTGCTTGTCCAGGTCAACTGAATGCATGGCATGAGGGAAATCCAGTTATTTGGACCTGGGAGCTAAATATACAAAAAATTCAATAATTACCTATATGCTTTATTGGATAGTTATTGTTATTTATTTCTTCACAGTTTACCCTTTAAAATACTTATTTGGTACAATAAAACAAAAATAAATTGAAAGCACATGGTTTCACAAGGTCAAGTACAAGGTTGTTCATGTACATGGTGAAAATGACCAAAAATACCAAAAATATGCTAATTTGCCAGTAAAACCTGTAATAAAATATTATATCCAATGTTAAAATTCAGCAAAATAAATTTAAACTACTTACCTTCCACATGTAGGAAGCTCTCCTTGGAGTGGGCTTAGCTAATCATGCTGGGGTCAGACATGTTGGGTGTTCAAAGGTGTTAAGGTGTTCCCTCTACCACTCCTCAGCAAACACTGAAGGGCAGTGGCAGAGGACACAGCATGGCCTGTTGAAAACCAATCATGTGTGACCATTCACCCACTGCGGTAAGTTTGTGATGGGCCTCCCCACATGTGAGTGGGAGCAGATAATTTAGATATCACCTTGAGCTTTAGGGAAACATTGAAAGTCCTGCACATACAACAACAGTGGACATTTTCAAAGAAACTCCTTTGTAAATGAATGGGCTTTTCTTGTTGATGTGTGTGCATTGTTGTTTGTCAGTATAATGAAATAATTTTCAAGGGATATTGGTGATATTCATGTTACATGCTCCCTGGTAAGTCATGGGCCAACTTAACTTGACTTACCAAAGGGTAACATACACCCCCAAAAGTTTTGGTGATGTTATTGCCTAAATAATATTGCCAAACAAAACAAAAATAATTATTCCGATTGATTTGCAAAAGTGATGAAATGACAACTGATCAGTTGTAGTAACATATATTTTAATGAAATAGTGTTAAACTAATTAAAGTAGTATTTGAAGATGGAAAAATTTTACGAAAAATAGCAATGTCCAATTTCTTCATACACCACAACATATACTACAAATATGAGCCAAAACATTTGTACCTAATGTTGTACAACACATTTTAACAAAGAACTTGTACAACTAATTATATACATAACAAAATGTTTGACCCATATGTTGTGAGATACTGCGCTAAACTATTCAAAACATGAAATAAATTCAGATGCAACAATTTCTCACCTTAATGTACAAAAGTTGGAGAGTTCGCCCACATGATTAATTGAAACCAGCCAACTGGGATGTCCTAAGCATACCAATTCACAGAGTGTTGTTCACACTGAGTACCCAATGGCTGGGATTTTCAGACCTTCACTTCATCACGTATACCCTGCTTTCGGACATTGAAGCATTCCCCCATGGGAAAGGGTACTTGCAACACATGCCCTACTCACAATGTACTAATTCCGTGGTGCATCACTCCCTTTCATAAGCACCAGCCCCTGGGTCAAAGTATCTGTTCATTTCCTGTTGACTAAATTCTATTGCACACGCGGGCATTCATAACACTGGTTTAAAGACTCGCAACCAGTTAGAGCCGAGTTGACTCCAATTGACTTTGGTCTAGCTCTGATGATTAACTGCTTGTTGTGGCCACCAATTAGTTTGTGACTGTCTTACTCTTAAACCTGGTGTTATAGGGATGATTTTGGGTGACTGGAGCTGAGGAGCATTTAGGTTGGTAAACTGGAACTTTCAGAATGGTGGAGTCATCATCAGATGTTTCGATGTCCTCCAACGGTGCTGACTGACCCAGATTGTAAAGCTGTTGGCAGTTGACAGTTTTGACCACCTTCTTCCCCACCAATGGTACAATTATGTAGACATTCTGGTCACATTATCCTGTATCTTATGTCGGCCCTCTGGGTGACTTCTCAGGAGGACCAAATTTCCAACCGGAATGGACAGTGGCTTCCCCCCAGTCCATTGCTAACCTTTTTTTTGGTAGAGGCCTTGATGTTTTTGAGTGCACACCTGTTGGCCACAGCAATAAGTTCTTGCTGCTGGCTCACCCATGTGGCCTTGGAGATCGATTTGGCATCATTGTACTTGGCATGCCCCAACCAGTTGTTGCAGGGAGCAGGTGCTTTGTGACCGAACATGAGTTCGTACAGTTGAAAGCCTGTGATTGCGTGTGGGGTGGCTTTGTAGGCGAACACTAAGGATGGAAGGTGCAAAGGCCAATTGTCTTTTTGCTCATGCAGTAGTGACTTGAGCAATCTGCAGGGCCCCCGGCAGTGCCCTCATCCATACTCCCTTTTCTTGGAAGTGGGGGATCTGGGCCCACCAGACACGGGGTCATCGATGACTACAAAACTGGAAGCAGTGGACTTGACGGACTGGCCATCATCAACAACACAGAAACTCAAGGTGACAGACTCCGAATCCACTTCAGGCAGGGGCATCTCTCTGGTCTCCAAGATGGGCTTTTCTTTGAGTGGTACCCCGTCAGCCCATGATCCCGAGATGCCAGGAGGTGCTTCTAGGTTCCCACCCAGGGCAGACTCCTTCATCTGTTTCACCACATCAGCTACGACTTGGTCAGTGAGGGCATCCGCATTCTCATGTACGAGGTGAGAAGCTACTTCGTGTAATGGGAAGGGCTCCTTTGAAATGGCTGCCATTGGAGTCAGCATGCCCATGGGTATGGCAACTCGGGGGTCAGCTGGCATGAACCTGGGTAGGGTCATTCCCAAGCTGAACTCAGTATACCTCTTAAGAGTCTGGTATTCCAAGCCTAGTTTGTAATGCATAACCGGGGTCTGGTCACCCCCAGCTCCCACGTCTGGTGCCGGGGTACCCCCTCGGGTGTCATCAATGGTTCCACCAACACCCCAAATGGGTCCAGGAGTCCTGTTGGTGTCCCTGACAACTCGCAGTTCAGGGCTGCATCAGGTGTTAATGTTGTAGGCTTACCGGGTCAGGATGGCTCGCTCGTCGTGTTCAGCCCCAGTCCTCTGCCCTTCTTGAGTGGTCGGGATCACGAGGCAATGTGTTGGGAGGCAGAGCCCTGACCTTGAACTCCAGGTACCAGGGCCCCTGCCTTTTCTAAATTCTCCTTCAGGATGGACCCTCTCCCTTGGGATGACTGGGCTGACCCAAAAATGGACCCAAAGAGGGTATCCGATAATTCCTCCTCCTGGGGCATCGGGTCTTCCATCTCCCACCAGCGGTTTTCCATCTGCTCCACGAAGGTGGCATATCGGAAACTTCCCAAACTTCAAGCAAGCCTTAAATTCTATCAAGCTGTACAGAAGGTACACGTCATCCTCTGTCTGTTTGTAATCGGCCACACTACACGTACCGGAGGTGCTAGCAGCATAGAGCAGGGTGGTCCCATATGCACAGTACCTGTCTTAGACCCAGACCCATAGATCCTCATTCAGTTGACCTCCGTCATAGTAACAGTCAGGCATGAAGTTATGAATTTCCAGGTGCGGTGGCTCCGGGATCCGGAACAAGGTCGAGTAATCGTAGCGATGGCGGGCAGTCATCAGCATGTTCCAGGTGAGATCCATTTGAGCAGCCAGGGCCTTGTACTGGTTGAGACCGACTCAGTTGACATCCATGCTCCAGCCAGGCACCAGGAGCCCCTTGAGTCCTTCCTGAGGGATGGCTTCGGCTATGTACTTTGATGGCTGGAATACAGGATTTGGGGGTTTGTCATCATTGGGGTGGAATGCCAGATGGTCCTGGTTTGCTGACAGGAATGGTCCTGACATTCCTTCGGCTTCTTGCCGGGTCTCGCTTCATTTAACTGAGTCTGACACCCCCGACGCATGCCGGGTCCCGTGGTTCTCGGGTGATGGGGATCTCTCTACCTCTCTGTGCAGACTGAGTTGCCAGGGTCTACTGTACTCCACAATGGGACTATCTGGCCGGTGGTCATCAGGTGTGGCTCTCTCCAACACATCCACCCAGACCAGGCTTTTCACCACGCTCTTCATTTTCGGTTTTGGGCTCTCGAAGTGAACCCTGCGGGGTGTCTCAAAGGTGGCATTCCGGCCATGGGAGTGGTCCGTATCCTGGTTGTCTTCTGCCATGGGAGTCCGGGGACAGTCCTCCATACTACCACCCAGATGGGCTCACCCTGATGTCTTGAAAGTACTTCTGTTGTCGGTTACTGTCTTATTTCTTCCCGTCTTTGTACTCATTTCATAGGATGTTGAGCATCCCGGAGATGGCTGTCATGACATTGTCCGAGGGTGTCAGGTTTGTGGGCCCGAGGGCAGGGAGGCTCCATACCAGGGACCTGGTGGCATCTCTGATGGCCCTTCCCTGTTGCCTGTATCATTTATATGTCAGCACTCTATCCAGATTACCAAACAATCGGTTAGGCATGCAACTCATCTCCGGCGTAAGGGCTGGGGACCCGGTAATCACCTTCCTTTCATCCCCAGGGTTGGTATTATCATGGTCGGCACCTCCAGGCTTCGGAGCGGCCCACATAACTGCCAGGAGCGTGGGGTCCACCTGTGGTTCCTGACACCTACACAGGTACTGTCCTTGTCTCTCATCAATGGGTATGGATGGGTCCAGCCCATTTAGATAATTGTTGTAGCCATAGGGCTGGACCCCGGTCAGCTCACTCTCCTGGGCCCAAGCATCCAATCGACCTCAAATCCTCTGTTTGGCCATCACAATGTCAGCTGCCAGAAAGCTGGCATCAGTGGCATAGCTGGCTCGTCCATTTCCCTGCAGGACCCTCATGTAGAAGGTGCGTATGAGTACCAGTCTGGTGTCATTGTTTTAGCCTTGTCCCAGCATCTCCACAGGTCTTTCAAAATGGGCTGATACCATGGCCGGGTGGCCCAGACATATTCATCGAATATCTCCAGCTGCCACTCCTCCTTAGCCTTGGCGTACGCCAGGGTCTGGCATTCCTCTGCAACTGTGAAACGGAACTTGTGGTTTGCAAGGGTGTGTGCATAATTGTAGGAGCACCAGTTCTCCACGAAACGGAGGGCGTCAGCTAAAATCACTACTTGAGATGCCATATCAGGGACAGCAGCGGCATCCGTGAGGATCCGTTTGGCCAGTTCTTCATGTTTCTCTTAGTTCTTTGGCTTCGTATATGGGTTGAGGCTGTGGTTAGGATCGATGGCCCCCTGAGACAGCATGATAATGAAGGTTTCCTCCATCACGGCTTTCCCAGTCTTCTGTTGAGTGATGTTGACTCTCCGACGTCCCGGTGCAAAATGAGCTCTCAGCCCATGAGGAATTCCTTTTATAGGGCTAGTGATGTCATCATGACGTCACTGCTCAGCCTCGCTTTGGATTCACCCTGCTATTTTTGCAGCTGCACCCCAGATTTTCCTTATTTTGATTTTGACCACTGAAGAGTGAAGATGCCATGAGAAGGAACTCAAGAAGTAAGTACCATTCCGTATCCATGTTCATAGGTGGATCCAGCCCTGGCCAGGGGTCAGGCCCTGTTTTTCACAAAACCGGGCCCCATCCCAGACCTGTCCGGAGCCACCTCCTACAGATCCATCTGGGTTGAGACACCTCCGGGTGTCCCGGGCCCTTGTGGGTCACATCCAGTGCACATGCGCAGACCTGGTAATGTCACGATCGAACATTGGGAGCGTTTGGAATGGTGAAGTCACGATGTCTACGTCAGTCAGCTCAGCTCCTGACCGTATTTAACGGCTTGCACCCTAGGGTCTGGCAGCATTCTCCCCTGAGTGCTCCTTCAGTAAAGATTATGCACCTTATCCCCGGATTCCTGTCTCAACAGGGACATTTCAATGGTAACCTACTCTTGTTTTTGTTTAGTCATATTATACGCCGTATGAAGACCCAAACCCATAGGTCTGGGTCGCCTTGAGTTCGTATAACCTTTCGTAGTATTAACCATCATGTCGAGTTCCCATAAAGCCTCCAAGTAGTCAATCCGGCGGGATCACCAGCCATTTCAGTACCTTTGGATAATCACTGAGGCCCAGAGCCTAACAACCTCCGGTATACTGTGCATGTGAGGTCCCACCTGAACCTTGGCTCATGCCACTGATCACAAACTTGGCATCACTAGGTGGGCCCAATGCTGAGTGGGCTGGACCACTTTCTGGATTTGTGATTTACGTTCCCGTGGACACCGCAGACTGCGACCTGCACCCTAAGCACTGGACAACTGAACGAGGTTGGGTACTCTGCATCCCGAGGGCAACTCGACACCTGAAGCAGAGCTGCATGTAGGTGGCTAATTTGAGGGCACTGACTGATCGTTTCAGATGGAGCAGTGTAACACCCCTTAGTACTTCTTACCTTCTTGGGCCCTGGCACCCACATTAACCCAACACATGAATATTGGCAGCGACAATAGCACTATGGATGCTGATGGTTTGTCTGTGGATAGGAACACAGAGGACCAAAACCCCGGAGGTAATGAGACCACCACCGGGGAGAACTTAGAAGAGGTGGTAGAAGTAGCCACCGAAATGCACATGAATCCTGAGGGCAAGAAAGCTCCCAGAGTGCAGATGGAAGCCAGTCATGGGCAACAACTCCCGGATGGGAGGAGGATCCCACTGATGGGCCTCCCAGAGCAACAATACACACTCCAGTTGATAGTTCAGGAGATGTCAGCTGATGGGGAGTTTCACCCCTGGCTCAGCACTTGTGGAATGCCGAGGTGCTGGGAGACCTCCTGTGGGCAGAGGTCCCAGAGGTCTATGAAATAGTATTCCTGGATAACCGCTCCACCATCCTGTTCTTTGGATGAAGAATGATGGGGGAGGGGCTGAGTCCGGAAGATGGCCTTGAGATCTTGGATCACTTGACCGCCTGCTACTGGCTCTGGATTGGGCATACCATTGACCTCAACGCCATCCGTGTACCGTTAATGGTGGCCCAACAGCAAGCCTCCAGAGCCATCCACCAGGCCTGTGACAGGGCCGAACCTTGTAGGAGGGTTGCCCAGAACTGGGCAGCCAAGGAGCAGGCAGCCAAATATGCCATGAGGAGGCCTCTCAGACCTCCCGGGTCACCACCAGGTCACCACCAGGATCCCGGCTGTGATGGAGAGGATGCCCTGGTCGGGGCTGACATTCCCAATGTGGGAGAGGCCAACCTGGAAGAATTGGAAAAATGGGGCCCGCACAGCCCCAGGGAAGAAACCTCCCATGGGGAGGGGAGGAAAGTGGCCCCAACTGAGCCCCGTGGAGATAGTGGGGCCCGATGCCCGGGCTGAGGAGCAAGCAGGGCTGCTGAGGGTCGACACTGACATCAGCCCTCCCCATCACCACCCCATCACCTGATCAGCGGGAAGGGGAAAGTGACTCAGATCGATCGTCATTGTCCAAGGCCTCCTCTGCAAGTTGCAATAGTGCTGGGAGTCACCAGAACCCCCGACGGGAGAGGCAGCATCACTGGAGGAGTTGAAGCGGCAATTGTATAGGGACCGTTAAGCTGCAACCCCTGACCTCAGACTGCTCAGCAGCAGAGTACTTAATATGGAGGGATGTGGTCTGCTCCTATGTTGACAGGGGTTCAAGGAGTCCCTTATTCGGACCCAGATACTTAACTCCATAATGAAGCTGAAGGGGGTCACCCGGATGAGGAACGTCTGCACCTTAGATGGTCTCCTCGCGCATCTTGATGGCCTGTATAAGGTATCTCGAGATTACGACTCCCTTATTCAGGATCTCTATGCCATGCGGCAGGGATCCAGAGAGTCGGTGGCCATGTTTGCCACCTGGCTGACAGATATGATAGCGGTAGTGCAGGAGGGGTACCCGGACAAGTTGTCCAATGATGTTGACCAAATTTCCAAGGATCGATTGTTTGGCGGGCTCCATAGCGACTTCAAGAGTTCGCTCTCGTTCCTACAGTACAGCCTGCCAAACTACATGAATGACAAATTTCTCGAACTGGTCTGGAGGAATGAGACCAGCCAGGAAAGGCAAGGACACCACCGACAGCTGGATGCTGGGTAGTGATATGTAGTAGTGATATGGGGGACCGGAAACCCTACATCAAGGCCTGGATGGCCTCCGTAGTGGCAACGCCCAGCACCCCCTGCAATAGTTCTGGTTCCAAATCTGAGCCAGACCCCGAGTTGGAGTCCCTTGAAAACTTGGGCATATTGGGTCAACGGTTGGCTTGCCCAAGCTATGGACAGATATGAGGGCAAACAGCAGAAGTGCTTCATCTGCAGTTAAACCAAGCACCTTATCTGGGACTGCCCAGAGAAGACTAAGCTGCAGAAGACTTATTTAAACAAGTCGAGGGATCCGGGAAAGGGAACACGGGCCCCACAGACTGACGCCACCCGGCCCGACCTGGGGCAACAGGCCAAAACTAAACTGGCATTGGGGAAAGACTCCCTATGTAAACGAAGATGGAATAGGCTGGTGGATGGGGACCAACAACATAGACCGGGTTATGGTTGATGGCGAACGTTGCTTCACTGTCTTGGACACTGGAGTTACCATGAACCTTATAACCCTTGGCTATTCGGCAACCCAAGTTGAAGGTTTACCCACTCACAGACCTACTTAGGGGGTGGGGAATCCTTGATAGAGGAAATCAGGGAGGCCCGATTCGATGTGATTGGTTATGTTGTCATCCAAGTCCAGGTGGAAGGAGTGTTGGGCTATGATGAAGACACTGTAGCCCTTGTTCTCAGGAATGATACGGACTTTGCCCGATGGGTGCCCGTACTGCTCGGTACTCCTACCCTGGATCAGGTGGTACAGGTGATCCGAGAGAGCAAGATCGATGAGCTGGCAGTTCCTTGGGCTAAAGCCCAGGTGGCCTCCCTGCTATAAACCAGGCGGGTCCTGATATGGAGGGCATTGACAAGGAAGAATGAAGGGAAGTCAGTGTTT
>JBCAUI010518978.1:0-12019 GCA_038406195.1 Haplosyllis anthogorgicola | reverse complement strand
AAAAACTCCCAAAAACTGCAGGAAAAGGAAAAAATTTTGGCCCTTGGGGGGGGGGGGGCGCCCCCCTAGATCCGCCAATGGAAATTTATGCAAAATGGAATGATCCTCAATAAAGATGTTAAAATACATGTATCTAAGAAGGAAGCACATTCAAAACTGCAACCGTTAACTACTCTGATATTGGAACTGGGGAAATGAAAGAAATTTGCAAATTTGTGAAGATGCATTGCCTTGATTTTAATCTCGCGTGCCCAAGTCTTATTTCGGCATTAGTCATTCCGTAGACATGGTAAATGAACATGCACAGAGAATGCATGGAGCATGTGTGTGAATAAAGAGATATGATGCATATTGGGGCTGCTGCTGCTGAGAGGCTGACTTGATGCTATTTAATTTATGCAGGAATAAGGGATAAATGCTGCCATCTCTTGCAAGTTGGACATTACGAATATTCTTCGGTATAACTATCATGTTATCACAAATTCTCTTTTTTGCTTTGCTACTATATGAATCCATGAACATACTGGGAAAAAGCCCAAATACTGTTCTTTCTGGATTTTGCCTTTTTAAATTCAACTGGATTTAATACATTTTATTGGATGACAGATAAAACCCAGACAATCTCGCTTTTCTTCAAAAAATAACGTTTATTGTTTACTACATTTTACTTTTTATTCCATGATTAGTTAAGATTTCTGAAACTGATCACAGGTCTCGATCTATTTGTTGGTACATTCCCCTGTCCAAGGACACAAGTGAACTTGCGCCTTAGAAATGTACATTTACATTATAGTGTTTGGCACTTTTTAAGAAAATTCCAGTTAATACGGGAAATGCAATCTACTACAGAATACCTTCATCTTCCGTTTCAGTATAAGTTTCTTTAATTAATTAATTCTGGCAACAAATTATTTCGAAAGCAAAGTAAAAATATTTTTGATGAAAATGGACAATTTTGGCCAGTGATTTTTGACTACAATCTTTGATTGTTACAAGAGTAAAATACAATTAATTTGAAGCACAAAGACCAAATGACAAGAGACAAAAAGTCGTTCCAGATGGACCTGAGCTCATTTCATAACAATAGAAAACAAAGTTCACAAAGCATCTCTTCACGAGTATGGTGAAAAATGATGAATCTAAGTAGTCTTGGTTTCTGAATATATTATACAAAATGGGAAATAATAGAAAGTCCGAGCTCAGTTTGGCATTGTCACAGAAAAAATTCAGAAGATCAGCTGGAATAAGTAGTAAATAAAGACCACATTAAGTATTATAGGTGTGAAATTAAAATATGAAAATAAGAAGCCAGTACAGACGTAATACACAATTCATGATTCTAAGTCTCATTTGTATTTATACCAAATGAAACAAAAGCAAACATGGCGACCAATTTAGTGATATTGGTCATCTACAGGATCTACAGCAAAACTTGTCACTTATGATCATTTCTCTGAACCATTATTTAAGGCCTTAAATAACAGGTGGTCGTAACACACAGTTTTGGAAAATGCAATTATTGTTCCATAATGTGTGGTCATAAATGACGGGTGGTCCTAAAACGTGGTGGCCGGTTTCAATGTATGCGACAGATTTCAATGTATGTGCATATTAATGCAAATACTCAACGATGTTACAAGCAGAATAGCATGGATATTGTCAACGCCAACAACAGACAAATCATACTTTTTGGTATTTAAGCCTAAAAATACAACTTTATCAACATAAACAAAAGCAATTTTAACATAACTTCAAAACAGGCAACAAAGCAATACTCTACGGAATACTGAATGAACTACTGAAAAATGTAAAGTTGTCTGTACAGCCCTGCTGTCTGGTTTTTTTTCAGGCCAGGGTTCGCATTAACTTGGCCTATCCAGGCCAGTGGGTCTGTAAAGTTACTGTTCTGCAAAAATATGTACTGACCAGGCTCCCATGTGAAAGTGAATTTTTGGTGTTTCCAAGTTTTACCTGGGGAAAGCCAATGGCGAAAGGCTAGCGGTAATGCAAACCCTGCATAGTTTCGATCACAACTACTTTTTTTAGTTCAAGCACACATTTTCCATGACTAGCTCTCAATCTGAACACAAAGGTTAAGTACAACTCAAGTTTACTTTGAACTGACTGTAGAGTAACTGAATCACTTTTCACTTAGCACGCTTTATGTGGTATCTCTTTCCAATGATTCTTTACTGTATTATTTACTAAGGCGGAAACTCCTGTATGTATACCTTCAACATGGCACTCCTTCAACATATAACACTGGAATATGGTTTCCTCTGTTTTAACGTTACGAATGAAAGCACAATAGTAAGTAAATGTGTACATGTACGAATTCCACCACAGGTAAAAAAAAAATTATCAAGCACGTCACTATATGAAAAATTCCAAAACGTCTAATCTTGAATAATATGGCATTATTTTCGACACCATTCTAATAAAGTAAAATTAAAACAATCAACTTTTTAATATTAGGATACATTATTTCGTTAATTTCCATTGTGTGCCAACTCAACGAAAGAAGTCCATAACTTGAATTAAACCAAGGAATTAATGAACACAAACTGGGAGCTTCAAGCCATTTGGCCTGGTTCTAAATATAATCGCAATTTCTGTATTTGGTCTGTTCATTTTTGATCAGCATCACACCTGTCTGCGTGCTCTGACGACTTTGTTTCTTTTTCACGGTTTACAACATCCAAAGCAGGTTCTGTACAGATTATGTTTGGAACCGGAAGACTGAATGCAGCTGTAGGAATGCCTGGCAGATCACTGGTAGTTGAAGTCGATTCACATGAAATCAAAGGAGTCACTATTGATGATACAGTCTCTGTTGTGTTAGATATACCTTTGCTAGGCTTGGCAGCATCTGATGTACTTGAAAAAGGCTCTATGACTAAACGGGAAGTAACGTTTAAAACAGGCTCTGTCGTTACAGTTGAAGAAAGTTCTTGAACAGATTCACCAGGTACGGTTGAAGTTACACTTGGAACAGGTTCTGCAACTGCAGTTGAAATCATTGCAACATCATCAGCTACTAATTTACTCCCTAATTCTGGGTTCCGATTCATGCCAGCGGCTGCATTTACATTTGATACATCAGTAGTAGAAAAGTCATTAGTAAGTTCTGTGGTTGTTTGCAGCTGAGAAGTTTTTGGGTGAGTCACTGTTGATACAGATTCGGAACTTTCTTGAGAAATCGTCCTTGTGACCCTAACAGGCTCTGCTGCAATTGTAGACCCTGTGGTAGTTGCCCCTATTGATGTGGCAGACTTTGGTATGACTTGTATTACATGTTTTACCACCGTTAGCGGTCCTGAAACAACATGGGTTCCCGTTGTTTTATCCACAGCAATGACTTGCGGCTGCAGAGCAATTGACTGAATCGCAATCGGAACAGTGCTGATTGTAGCAGCTTGTGGCAATGCTCTGGGATCAACTACTCGAATTGGGATAACTGCAACATGGGTTGGGGCACCAATGAAAGGAACAGCATTTATTCGAGGTGTACTTCTCACTTCAACTGTGGAATGCTCAATGGGAATGTCCTCATCCTCTGCATCACTACTCTCATTCTCATTATTCTCTAAAGGCACTGGCAATGACTTTGACCGCTTTGCCTTAAACTTGGCACAACTTTTGCCTTGTGCACGTGGGTCTGTGCTTGTACTAGGAATGGCATCATCCACCACATATTTACCAGATCCAAATCCATCTCCTCCAGATTTATTTTCATCCTGTTTCGAAGTACTAGGCGTTACATTGTCTCGTTCAACATCATCATCAAGTATGGGAAACAGAGGCAAAATATTAGCCAGGGGATGATCTACTTGTTGAAACACATTTGCAGCGTTGTCTGCATTTGGAACCATGTTGATGGCTGCCCCAAGTTGGGGTTCACCTTGTGGAATGTTGCCTTGTGCTTGTCCATTTCCATTATCATCAACATTCTCGGCTTGATCTTCTGCATTAGCCTCTGCTGGCAGGGCACTAGCTTCCCGGTACAGGTGATCTTTACAAGAACACACTTTACACAGAACAGTATTAAGTTCATCATACAAGAACTCAACCCAGTAGGCTTGAATGTGATGCCTATTGATGTAAGCCAGCCTCGGTGTACCTCGCCTACAGAGTGTGTAAATGCATGGCAACCTGTTTGTCTCTTTGTTGACGATGGGTCCTTTCCATGGATACCGTCCAAGTTTTAGGACTGTAAGCTTGGGACATTTGAGTTCATGAAGAAAGAAGCCTTTGCACATTGAGATATCTAGTAGCTCAAGACCTGTGTGTTTGATTGCGTATGTTGATGTGCTGTTGTGATAGGGACTACATATCCTTATCTCGAGTTCCTTCAGCTGTGGCATGTTGTGCAGCAAGGTGTCGATCATCTCTTGTTGAACCCCTTTCAACATCATGTACTGTCCAAGCTGCAGAGTTGTTACCTGCTTCAGTCTACACAGTAGCAGTACGGACCTTGGAGACCAGTCAAATGGTGTTTTCAAGTGTGTCAGTTTTGGTGCAATTTTTGCCAAGACCTTCTGAAGCTCATTGAAGCAACGAACCCTCTTCTCATGCAGGCGGTACTTGATTTGCATTTTGTTGAAGAGACAGCAATACCTATCTGAGCAGGAAAGTCGTAGTGGGGTCCACGTCCAGTCAATATTTGCATATGTAAGGTCCAGACATTGTGCATTGTTCAGGAATCCGATGATCCATTTCAACCAATCATCTTTGGGTTGGCCAACATCATATATAAATGAGAGATTTCTAACTTTTGGCTTGACATCCTGCATATGTGCTAGGAATTTAGAAATACGACTCTTGTAATCATCATACTCCACGTAATTGTTTAACCATGGGTACTGGCCATGGAATAACGTTGTAGGTACGCTCTTCGGGTTGCGACTGGGCTTAGATTTCATTGATAACACAGATGGGTTGAATGCTGAAAAGTTAATATGTGACCAAAGTCCAGGAGATTTCATTAGCCTGTTCCACTCAACACACACTTGTGCTGCTACACCTTTCTCACTAAGACTTAAGTAAGAAAATATCTTCAACTTACAAACATCCGGCAGATTCTCAAAGGGAAATTTATAATTCATTTTTATAAGTCTCTCAGATTGTCTTCTTGAATCCGACTCTGGCTGAAGACTTGGGCAGCGCTTTCTTCTCCACTGGCACTCAGTTGTACATGATGAGCAAATTCTTTTCATTTTTACGGGTGTTGTTGTGCATGTATTGGATTCAGTGGGTTCAGCAACAGACAAATTGTACAATCCGGGAACGCCATCAACGTCCGCACTCGGTTGCAGCAATATAGCACCCTCAGTCAAAGCCATTTCACTTTGATTTATTTTCAAGCTGTTTGTATTCTGATCCAATTCAGCCTTGATTGTATCATTAAGGTCGGTGGATATTCCACTGTCATTGAAACTATGTTCTGTTTTACTGTCAGGTCCCTCCAGACTTTGTGGCACTGTACTAACAGTGCTCCTCCTTTTCCTTCTTCGTTTTGGTTCAAATGTTGTGCCTTTGAAGAACTTTCTTCTTTTTCTTTTGGGCGCAGGCCCCACATGCTGGTCTTTATTTGCACTCTCACTAATAGATCTAGATCTATTTCTCTTCTTTGCAACTTTAACATCAGTGTCTTCGCTCTTCTCAGCATCACCAGCTTCGACATCCTCTTCCTTAACCTTGGGCTCCATTGCCACTTTTTGGAATATGCCTTCTGGTCCTGTTAGAATCACTGGCCAGCTATTTTCACCATAGACTGGTAAATGTGTCAATGTCTTTGCATAATTGTGATCAGCTGGCGGCAGTTGCCATCTTGGTCTAAGTTTTGGAGGCATGGTTTCAGTGACTGCTTGCAATTTAACGGTAACCTTCAGTCTTCTATGTATACGTCTTTCTACTTTAGCCAGCCTTTCGAACAATTGTCTGATCACATCTGGACACTTGAGAGAATAAAATCTGAAAGATAAGTGTAAATTGGCACGTGATTTCGTTTTCGTTTTGTAGCCAACTTGGCATTGTATTTTTAGTTGGTTACAATTGTAGAGAAAAATGTATGGCACGGATGACAGTTGGATTAAAGCATCCAGGAAGATAATTCCTTGCCACTCCCTACTTCAGACCTCCATTTTGTGCCCTCCAGTCTGATATGAGGCGATATTCATGGACTGGGTTTCTTTCTTTTCAGCTGACATCTTGGATTTGGAACTAAATATTTTTTGTGACATTACCTAATTGCACCTACATTCGAAGTACAAAACTCACGATCAATTCTTTAATAAAACCCCAATAATTTGTTGTACCTGGAGAAATATATGCTGTCAACGAAGCTGGTTTATTTACATGGAATAACCATTTAAATCCCCACATCTTGTTCCACCATGTTTTTTTTTTTCCAGCTGTCAAAACAATCAGTGAGCGAGAAGGAAATTTCTGGAATAGTTCTTCAAATTAATTACGAATAGACCTAGAAATGAATCGCATGGGTGCAAAATGTACTTAGTGAATATTTATCCATATTCAATATGCAGTAAGTGAACTTGATTGCAATGAAAATCAGGTTCAATGTAACGTGACCGATCCAGCTGACATGGAAGTGTTTTCCGTCTTGCTCGGCAGTTTCGGCCTGTGTGTAAATAGTTGACATATCGGCGATATTCAATTCAAAGTCAGTGACCATTAACGTTTATATCCGGTCTACCTCTCGCTCGATACTTTCATAATAACTTTTTAATGGGATGCAGTTTACATGACAACGAAATGTTAAATAGATTCACAGCTGCCGACATTTCGACGATCTGACATCGACGCTTGTACTATTTATCCCAAACCTAAACAACTGCGAGGTCAAGGCCGAAAAATCTGAAAGAGATAGTCCGAGAGACCTGACCTACAACGTTACGCGCTGAGGCTGCTGCACTGTTTATTGTGCGTAGCAAGAGAAATGGCCAGTAACTCGGGCTAGAAAGAGAAGAAAAGTCCCCTTTTTTTATCAGTTTTCTTGATTTTCCGGAAATAGTACACAGTTTTATGTGTTCAATGCAAGGTATAAACATTGATAACAACTACTATTGGCTGATGTTTTGTGTTAGATCACCGCTAAGCTTTATTCTTGTTAATTTCACACTTAAAGAGTATTCCATACCACACACAAAAAGACTAAAACGGTATTTTTGTCAGCTATGAGGGGTTAAATAGATTTCGTCAAAATATTGATAATGGGGCATGCGACGCATCCGTGGAAATTTAAATGTTACATTACAAACATGTGGTTTCTAAAGTGGTCGGCGGTTCACAAAGAACAAAGAAATATTATTTAAATTGATCCAGATCTTTATTGTTGAAAGAACGCCATGATGGTTGTGAGGCAAGTGCGCATGCACAATACTAAACCAATGTTAAGGTGCGCTAATTGTTAACGTGCAGCACAAGGAAAATAATAAACGCACAGCTACTACATCACTCCTTTTAAAAAGAAATTGGTAACAATTCTAACTAACCTACATAACGACATAAACCTGAGAAAAACTGACTTAGATAACAAATGAGATTTGATTTGAAATTGACCCAGAATGAGGACAATGCGATGTCACGTTACCATGGCAACTGGTCACTTAAGCATGTTTTCGGACACAGTCCTTGGAAACATATAAATAATTAATACTGCACAGATTTAAATGCAATTAAGGAACAAATTATGACAAATATGGCAAAATATGGCATTTTAACCTGATTACATTGATAAATTGATATTTTAGCAAAATTATGTTAAAAATTCAATTAATACTGACGATCCGTTTGATAAATTATACTGGATATGGACCACACACAATATGAATGTGAATCACACAATATACAGTTGATTTGACACTTATTTTGTGCAGTTTACACATAATATGAATCACACATTCTACATTTGATTTTACACATATTTGTGCATTTTTGGAAATAGACGTATACATGTATTATTCTTGATAACACTTGGGTAGACAAACCTCACATCTGATTCTGGTTTTAATGACTGTATCATTATTTCCAGTCGGCTTTGTGGGTTATGGGCATTTTAGGATGGATTTCAAACCAGTGTTGGAATTTTCAATACCCTTGTCAGCTCTGTTACAGTGGGTGTTTTATCGGGTATGGGTGGCACAGTGGGAGTTGGTCTTACATAATAATGAATTTTCTTCTTGGGTATGAAAGGAAGTAGACTTGCGTATGTCAACCCTGTTGTGTGACACTTGCTGTCCTGTCTCTGTCTCTACAATGTAAGATTTGTTATTATTCTTGTGCTCTACAATTTGTCCTGGCACATTATATTCTTCACCATCCTGACTCCACACTCCCCTGCATTGGCTTGATGATGATGTGTGGAAAGAAGGGTTAATTTTAGATCAACTGATTTACAGTACTCTTTGAACTGATCAGAGGTGTAATTCGATCCACGGTCACATACTAGTTCTTCGCACACACCATGCTCCACAAAGATTGCTGAAAATGCTGTAACAGTTTGATTGGTGGAGTGATCATCAACTTGATGGACGACAATAAATTTTGAGAACTTGTCAACTACGATTAGATAAACATTTCCTGAAAATTCAAAGAGATTAGAATATAACTTCTTCCATGGTACAGTGGGAATTGGATCATCTGCACTTTGCAGCGGCTCCTTTGGTTGCGCATCCTGAAATTTTTGACAAATTCTACAGTTTTTAACTGTATTATTTGTTTGTTTATCCCTGGCCAGTACATCGTATTTCTGGCACAAAGGATACATTTGGTTTCATCTTGGTGACCTGCATTGTGTAGTTTATTCAATGCATCTTCTTGTAACAATTTCAGAATAACGACACAAACTCCATTGAGTACTAATCCGTCTACAATACAAAGTTGATCACGAAAAGTGAAGTAATTCCTAACAGATTCCTGGCATTCTTTTTGCGACTGGGGCCAGCCTCGTTGATGTAATTCTTTAACATTTGTAGAACAGTATCATTTTCAGTAGCAATCTGGATTTCCTGTAATTTAGAGACTGATGTTAACTTCTACATCGTGTATCATTATATTAATTCCTTGGATGCCTTGATCAGCACCTGTATGGTGATCAGCTTTACGATTGAGTGCATCACTTAGCTTCATTTTCTTTCCTTCTTGATAGACAATTCTTAAATTGTAATTGCAATTCTTAAATCGTAATTGGCAAGTCAGAGCAACATTCTGGTGAGACATGGTGATGTTTGTGATATGGATTTCCTGAAAATAGACAATAAGGGTTTATGATCTGCAATTATCATAATACGTCTCCCATAGACAAAATGTTTGAAATGCTCGACTGAGTAAAGGACACCTAAAAGTTCTCTCTCTATATTAGAATAGCGACTCTCAGTATCCCATCATTGATTTTGAAGCATACGCAATCGGTTGTAAATTGTCTGGAAGTCCATCTGGAGAAATAACAGAATCACCGTCATTGGGTTGCAATAATACTCAGCCAATACCAACTTTGCTGGCATCATATTCTATGTATACCAGTTTTTTCAAGCTGTAAAACTGTAACAAACAGTCATTACTAATTGCATTCTTGAGAGTGTTAAATGCAGTGTCATGGATAGACGTCCACAAAAATTCTGAATCCTCTTTCACCAGCTGTTGTAGTGGCTTACATAAATCTGAAAGTGACGGTATAAAGCGACATAAATAATTAACCGATCCAAGATTGTAATTGAATCTTGTCAGCAGGCACAGGCCACGATTGTATTGCATCAACTTTCTTCAGATATGGTTTAATGCCATCTTTGGTTAACATCATCCCAAAGAATAGTACGGCAGCTACATCAAGTTGCACTTTGTTGGGGTTGAGATGTAAATCTATCTCCACACAGTGATATAAAAATGCAACAGCACTACAATTAAAATCAGTGTCGTTTTCACCATATACTAACATGTCATCTGCTGTTTTTTGTGTTGCACAACTGGGCTAGCAGCTCATTAAGACAATGTTCAAATAAATCACCAGAGTTTGACATGCCCATTGCAAGGTAGTTGAAAACGTAGATTCCTTCTGGTGTGAGCATTGCTGTTTTCATTTTTGTATCCTGTGATAAAGGAACATGAAAAAATCCTTAGTAGCATCAAATATTGCAAATCACTTTGTGCTGCGCAGTTCATGTGACACTTCATCTAAGGTTTTAGAATGACAGATCGGTCTAATAATAGTTTCGTTCAATTGTCTGGGATCAAGACATTCTGAGTTTACCATTTGGTTTCTTCACCACTACAAACAAGTTAAGCCACTCTGTCAGAATGTCTTTGTCCATCTTTGAAATAATGCCAGATGCCTCCATCCTGTCTAATTTGTCTTTAAAATCAGCTTTCAAAGTGATCAGCACACATCTTGGTGGGGCCTGAAATGGAGAAACATTCTTCTTTAAATGAATGTCATCGACAGGCTTTATAGGAAACTTGCCGGGATTACCATCAAATAGATGTTTGTACTTCAGATGATCAACTATGTCTTGCTTTGTAATCTTCACTCCTGGGCATAAAAGAGGATTGTCATCAGTATTGCTTGGCAAATATTTCTGTAGTTTGTATTCGTCAATTGTTATCATATCGATCTCGCTTTAGCTTGAGCTGGAATGAGAACTGGTAGAGAAATCATTATGCGCAGACCAGCTAGCAGTGGTTGGACAATTAAAGGAAACTAAGCCTAAAGCGACAAGATATTGTAGTCCCAAATTGGTTTGAATTGATTGGGAATGACATAAAAACTGGTGGATACATTTTTACCAGAATTGGCATTTGTGAGTGACAATGTGCACTGACCAAGTTGCTTAATTTCACTTTTGTTGTACGCTTCTAACGTTACATTTGGATCAGGACTATTTTGCAGTGAATGATTGGACGTACCTGGGTGCAATTTCTTGTACATTGAAAATGGTAACAAATTTCCAGTGGCACCTGTATCGATTTTGAACCATATTCTGTGATTAAAACCACTGTCGCTACATGCATCTACATTGGTTAAAATGTGACTTGAACCACAAGATTTAGACAGTTCATCAAACATAACATTATCAGAGTAATGCTTGGACATGCGTGAATGACGATCAAAACACACATGGTGGATTACACTAACGCTACCATACTCAAATTCGTCTTTCTCCATGTAATGAAAGTCCTTTCTGGAGTGACCTCCACAACCACTGTGAACCCTTCCATGAGTACCATGCTGTGGGTGTTGATTTCTGTGTTGCAATGCACCTCTGGAATGACAAAGCAGGAACATCCTGAATGACTTTGACTGCATTGTGGCTGGGTGCCACCTCTGGTACTGCCCCTACCCCCTCTGTGAGGTGTAGGGTGATGTCTGTGTTTCTGGACACCGTCAACTTATTTGCTGTCGCTGGAAGCATTATGTAAATGCTGAGCCATTTTTTCACTGGCAATGGTAGCTTCGACTTTGCATGCAATGTTTAACATTTGGGCAATTGTTGTGTCCTTAGTAATTTCCTTCAGCAACTGATCCTGTACACGCGGTGAGGACATCTTTCAAAGAATCCTTACTTTTACCACCTTCGAATATGAGATTGTTGTTGTAAATCTTCTGTCCATCTGGACCCATCCAATTCAGTAATGTTGGCACTTTCCAATCTGCCTCCAGATCCTTATACGTCACCTTTGACCAGCACTAGGTCTACTTGATCACGAAAGAATTTGAATGCTTCACACATGTTGTTAGATTTCCAGTCCATTTGTGGCTGGTTTATTTGGGATCGACTGAACAAATTTTGTCTCAGCCATTTTGTAGTTGAAATGCACTGACACAACTTTGAAAACTTTATAACACACAGCACATGTGTGTGTCACACACAGTGCGCGAAATAAGGCCAGTCCGACAGACCATGGCCGGTCAAAACTGCTTCGGTCCAATCAATTTTAAAATCTGTCAGACCAAATGTCTGGCAGCTTATGTCCATGTGCTATTGTTTACATCACATGACCACAT
>JBCAUI010518967.1:0-12019 GCA_038406195.1 Haplosyllis anthogorgicola | reverse complement strand
AATTAGTGTGCATGCTCATTAGGGCAATCTCAAGACAGAGTCTCAACGAGGCTCAGGTCAGAGTCTCAAGCTGTAACCCCTCTGTTAAATTGGAACCGAAATGTACGGCGGCCGAGCCGATATGACTGTTTTTCCGACGATATATCAGCCCCTTAAATAATGGCTTCGGTGGCATATCTGGGACTAATATTTTGTAATCTCCAAACAAAATTCCAAGTGAGTGTTTGGTCCAAATATCTAATTAAACTTCCCACAATTTGTGTATCACTTGCCTCACGAATTATTTATTCTAAATATTAAATTTTATTCTGAATTAATTTAGTTCCAGTAAAATCAATGCATGCTTGTTTACCAATTATCGAGAATACGATTAGCATTGGACTGTGCGCAGGTGCACTCAACCGTGACGAAAATTGTGACAGAGGAAGTTTATATTGCACAGAAAAAGCTTTTAAATGAATGGTTAGAATAAAAATTTAGTGCAGTTTCTACGTTAGATATTTAGAGTACACACTAATGCACCTGTAAGAAATCTTGTGAGAGTATTGCCGGCGTAACTAGGGAGAAAGTAGACGCTTTATGTGGAGTTCCAAAAAGGACTCCACCCCTTGACCCAATTTGACAGCTGATAAAAGAGTAGACTAAACAAATTGGGACTTGCCTGTAAGTAATACAAGATTAAACTAAAACGGTGGCCATTTATGCATTCATGTTACGTTGGTTTCCTTACAACATAATTGCTGTTGTAAATTGCCAAATAATTGCATAGTTACTGAGTCATGTGGACTCGAATGACAGGTGCTAGTTTTTGTAGTCGATGATACAAGGAATGAAATTTGAGATGAATTCCAGGATGTTGCACAAACATTGACTTAGTTTCAATTTCGATATCATCAAATTGATACAGGACTCATGACATAATAGGTGACGTTAGAGACGGAAGCAAACTAAACGAAATCTCCTGGCTAAAGATGGAAAAATCCTTTCAATGGCATGACGTACTTGGTGTTTACGTTTCAGGGTATCTTCATGTCACTTCAGTGCAGAGACATACAGTGGTTCACCGAAGCGAGAACAACACAATGACAGAACTGTGAGCACGACGCTCTGGCAGCAGCTGATCGAGAACTGACGGAATGTATAAATACGATGGCTGAGCAGCCCGCACTTCAATCATTACCACCACAACCACAACAACAAACAGCCATAATGCCCGAAAGTGCTTTCAATGTGGATACTACATCCACATTCACCGAAAGATACAGACCGAATTCAGATCCAATGGAGGCAGTAGTTCCTAAACAGAGGAAGAACTCGACTCATAGTACCAGTTCGTCAGACAGTGACAGTTGTGGAATACTCCGCAGAAAGAACAGATCATCTCTTGTAAATGGAAATGGGTGAGTACTTGCGTTTCTGTGTTCTGGTCAGACTTGCCCGTATGACACGTTGGTAAGTAAAAGGTAATTGAAATCATCCTGAAATGAGATGACACAACAGATATTCCTGAAACTTGCAGGCACAATAATAATGAGGGAGAGGTGCGTCACCATGAGGATGAGTTGGTTCGAAGAAGAAGTGCATCTGTCTTAGAAGTGAAAGAACATGCCCAAGATCGATTGCGAGATGAACTGTTAAGAGCTCAAAGTGTAAATAATCTTTTATTTTCATCCATTTTATAAGAAATGTATAAAAGCAATAAGAGAAGAACATATTTAACAGGCTCGGATGTAGCATTTAATTGATGATTCTCATGAAAAATTAAGCTTCTATGCTTCAATTTCTCAAAATGTCGGTATTTTTTGTAACATATATTAAGATGAGTTCGTTTTCATTTATTTTAGGAGCTAATGTTGAAAGACGAAGAATGCAAGAAACTGGAGCACGTTCGTGATCAGATGTGTGAAGAGCTGGAGGAACTTACAGCAAAATTATTTGAGGTATTTACTTTTTGTTATACCCGTCGGCCCCACGTAGAACGAATGCGGTTGTACATTTAACCTGTGTGAAAAACCACAAGAATGCTGTGTCTATTTTTTATCTATTTGAAACAGACATAATATTTTCCTCATTTGAGGTAAGACATTCTATTTAAATCTTCCCTGGTCGCTAATATTACGTAAAATTGTACATTTTGTAGGAAGCAAATAAAATGGTCCAAGATGCAAATGTTAAGCGAATGAACACAGAAAAACTACTTAAGGAAGCAAATTCTCAGGTAGACATTAATTTATAGTTTGTGAGGTGACTAATATAGCACAAAAAGTGATATCAATACATGTGTGGTGAGTAATAAAGTCAACGTGTTATGTATACTATCTTTTTATTGTTAATAGTGTCATGTACTTTTTGTATTGTGTAAAATTGCACACAACTATTTACTGTTGATTTGCCAATTTGACTAGGAACATTTGATGTTTAAAGTGTCATTTCAATTTTAGTCGTTAACGTAAAGTATGTAGACGTTCATTCTTGTCTCAAACATGCATCTGCAGTGATAATTTCGTGTATTGTAGTATAATGTGTATTGTAATTTTAGAATGAGATTCTCCGAGCAGAGGTAACCGCACTCAAGTCTCTCGTGATCACATCCACACCAAGTTCTCCAAACCGACACCTGCATCCACAGATAGACAACCGTCCTCCCACAGGACAACCAACAAATGGAGGCACTACCAAGAAAGCCTCAACATTGTCTGCATTTGTCAAGGGACACAGACGATCAACTAGTCATCACAATTTTGCCAAAGAGATGAGGACTGTGGATATTGACCTATCGAAACCTGTGCAGTCTGGAACCAATTCAAACGACAATAAAGAGGTTAGTTTATTTGTATCGAATATTAACTTGAAGAAAAATTTAATTTATTCTGCTGCGTTTAGGGTAAATTTTATTTAAACTAATAACGCTCACCTCTCGACCTGCATTAAAGTTCTTTCCACTGCTCTTTCTCTCAATACTAAATAGGAGTTTTTCAGTGTGCATTTGAGTTATGTTACGGTGTTATGCTTGACCTGCTCCTATCGGTCAAACTATGGTCTTTACGTGTCAATATTGAATCCATTCCAATAATTTTTATGGAGAAATTCCGTTGATTTGTATGTTAAAATACTTTTTGCAATGTACAAGTGCAATAAAATCGACCCCTTGATACCAACGATACCAACCTGAGCACATACTAGAGGGACAATAAAAGAAATGTATCGATTTAGTAGAACAATAAAAGAAATGTATCGATTTAGTAGAAGACAGACTAATCATATTAAGACCGTCAGTTCCTTGATTTGTCAAAAATGCAAACATGCGTAATTTAGTATTAAATCTCTTTTATCGGGATAGGTGTGTGGAAAAGACGATATGAACTTAAAAGGGAAAGAAGTGCATTTCCTGCTTACTCACGGACGTCAGTGTTTAATTAATGCACTAAAACTATATATGACAATTACTTAGGAATCATTTTTCTTTGTACGTTATTTCCGTTAAAATTACTTTCATCCTAAGGAAGTCTGATAAATTGCTTGGACGTAGTATGTTCTTTGTGTTGCACTTTTTACCCTAAAGTGTATCATGAAAACCGCGCAGTCTCCAGTGGTGTGTGACATGAAATGACATTTTGTGACATGATATAAAACCCTGCTGTAAAGAAAGGTTAGAGGACCATGAAAAGTACGGCACAAAAGGTTCTTCTTTACTTATGAGTCATCACTGCCGTACTTACGTAGTATGCCAAGTAAAGTGTAACACCAAAACACAATACCATACATGCTTGCCGTATATTTTCTTTGTGGGGTTTTGATTTCCATCTAAATGTGTGGTGGTGAGTATTAAGTAACGCAGTTGCGGGGTAGTTCGCACTTTCTTCCTTACGTAACGATACTTTTATAGCAACTGAAAGTACAAGCGGTAATACTTAGATCAAAATATTTAATATTGGCTACCACGAAATATTACCAGAAATATGGACCGAAACAACAAATGTGTGTGAGCCACAAATTGCAGTATTAACTTATGCAGTTACGAAAAATATGGTATTTACATGTTAAATAGAGGATGACATTTGGACAAATAAGGCGTTCGTGTCTTTGTGTGGGATATAGGGGTAATGCACAACACGAAAAACACTTGATGATCGTAAAAGGAGATCCCATAATAGTTACTTTTGTGTTTGCTTTTTTTTATGTTTCGTGTTTACTGATCATGACATAGGCCCACAGAAAGTGGTAGGCTATTAGCAATAATAGACAACTATTTAGTTGTAATTAGGCGCCTCATCATTTTTTATCAGACCGAAGGAGGATTTGTCTGTATTTGTATGCTAGTGATAAGTATCGGTCGCAAATGTGTCACATTTAGATCGCCTTAAAACAATTGCCATGGGAATTGCCTATGTAATTGCCATTATTGGTGGATGATCCTACACCTCCCTCGAGGTGATGGACCTCTCTTTTTCAAGAGCTCTTTTTTTTCAAACAAAAATGAAATCACTTAGCAAACATGAAATCTTACATAATATTGACATTATCGTGACCTTGACAGCAATTAGTTTTTATCCGTTTTGGTAAAACGAAGAAGACATGACATTCACATGTCTCAGAAACTTCCATATTTTATCGTATGCACTCTGAAAAGTGAGAAGTTGTTCATGGTGTACTCAGATTTTGACAGTATGTGTCATAGAGATTTACATGTAAATGAAAGGCGCATCTGAACAGTACTGTTGCTATCATTACAAACATTTACAAAAATATTTTAAAATAGTGTGAGTCATGATTACAACCCAGATTATAACTTAGTTCGCAAACGTTATGTATGACCTTGCATTTATTTAAGTAGCCATATAACAAAGAATATCTACCATTAAATTTACACATGGAAATGAAGGATACATATACAGTGTTGGCTAGGAATAATTATGTTAATCACGGCACACTTTACACGTCTCTTTCGTATGTGGCCAAATCAGAGTTGTTAGTCAAGGCTTTTAGTGATTTGATCCACTTTTGGAACTCATTGAACTGTATCATGACGGAAGCAAATGTCAAGGTACTAAATAAATGGTTCTGTTTAACTGAATTAAACGGGTGAGGGTAAAAGGATAGGGGGCGGCTCTGATACTCTCAGATTCTAAGGAACTCGATGATCAATAGTCTTATGACTAATAATAATCTGTAGTAAAAACATAACCCTGGGCGACACCTTGGTGAGGCATTTCAAGCGTACTAACTGGTACTAACTGAATACGGTATTTTCCATCCTCTGTCCGCACACAAATAGAAAAAAAGATCATTAAACAATATCTACAGAAAAGTGAATTTTATCAGACCTTTTTCGTAACTTTGTCATCTTTTGCCTGCAGATTGACCCTGTTGTGTTTGAAGAGTTCCGCTCGTGGAAATCTAAGAAAACGCTCGACCCCGAGTCACAGTTTCTGTCGCATGTTATCAGGGAAGACATATCACCCTGTTTATCATTCTGCAACAAACAGGTAACAGAATATTTCACATATCTCTTTTAAAAAAAACCCAGGACATTCTGCTTATATTTGATGTGCACAAGTCCAATACTATTTCGCAGATCTCGTTATTTCATATCACATTTTCACATGTTTTGCTTCATTATGCTGAATCATATGCAGCGCTTGACGTTTCTGAAGAGACTTAAGCTGTATTGTATTTTGGACCATTAAATGTACAATGTATAATGTTTACACTTTCAGTTATCGCAGTTAGTATTTAATTGTGTGAAGAACAACACCATTACAATCGAACCAGTGCCGGAGAAGAATCTTTTTCCAACGTAAGTAGCAAAATACAGTTATAGTTATTTACTACACACGTACATCAAATCGAATGTATGATATTGTATGTAGTACTGCTAGTTATCCTTTTGTAAAACATTTATCTGTCATTATGTTTTATCGCCCCATGACTCGAAGACTATGTTCTGGGGCCACTGCATGTCAGAGAAATTTCTTACTATTCCGCATACTGCCCCCTTTGAATCTTCTGTGGGTGATCTCCTTGGATTTCAACAGGCGAAGCGTAGAGTTCAAGGTACAATACGTAGCATCAAACCCTGATGTGAACTGTTTGTTTGTTTCAGGAAATGCGCACTGACGGAAACGAGTACGATCTGCCCCTACCAGATCCGTCTGGGAATAAACAACGAACCGTTCCACAACATTTCTCAACTTGCCAGGAATCGGGTACGTTATTCTGTTCTGTAAATCAATTACAATAAAGTAAATATCTGTACGGCAACCAAAAGATCTTCTGTTCATAACATTTCTCTTTTGCTTAATAATCATCAGGCATGACATATATTTGAGTGTTATTTTGTTTCTTTTGCAGATTACAGCAGTCTGTGATTTTTTCACCTATGCACGCTATATTACTCAAGGCTTAGTGAAGAGCGATGGTAAGTATCTGCGCATTGAAATAAACTTTATGTAAAATACCAGCAACAATCTCTACATATTTCTATGTTTTTAAACGTTTTTTGAGGCCGAGGTAATGCTAGGTTACACATCGGCAATTTCAATAATGCTAGAATGTTAACAACATGCCTCGTTTGTGTTTTTCCAGATGGTGATGTGTATTGGGAGGTGGTGCGCCTAAGGAAACAGATGGCACTTGCACGACTTGGCCTCACCAGCTGATAAGATGATCAGATGGACAACGCCCACTTTTATACATAGTCACAAATTCATAGCTTGGAGATTAGTCAAGTGTTGAAGCCAGTCATTGGAAGACAATACTCACAAACCTTTGTACAATTCATTCTGTGCAGAAAAACTGATAATGATGTATAAAAGAACTCTGCAGTAGTGTAACTGTTGGTAGTTATGAGTGTGAGGCTACATACAATAGCAAAGAAACCTGTGTGTATGTATTTGACGTATGAACAGATCAGAACTACTTACCACATGGAAATGTTAAAGTGTACAATAAGGTTTACAATTTGCACAACTGTGATTTCACTCGCTCAAAGAATGATAGTTGAAATGATTTTTTGTCAAAGTAAGTTTTTCAACCTTTACTGGTGAAAGACAAAAACACATGTACACGTAGAAACAGAAAATACAGGTGATACAAAGCAAAGAGTTATGTGGGAAAATGATTTTACATTGTCACTTGTATGCCGGCAAAACTCGCACATTTCAGAGGGTTAAAGATTTGTGCTATACCGAGAATATGCACAGTATTGTATTGTGTGCCTTTCAAACTTAAAACCATTCCCATATCGCACAATTTTTATGGCGAGAACATTTTTTATACGTTGAAGAAGAAAGACCCACTCTTACCCATATGTTATTGCATTGATCTGTTAAGACTATCTTCAAACTGTAATCAAGAGATATGACCCCTCTGTTAAAACTTATACCCCAACTTGCCTGACTTGTTAATACTCAAAGCTTATTTTGTTGCAATCACACTGTTAACGGTGCTAGATACACAAAACTATTCTGAAGAAAGAACATGTTTGTTATTTATAAATTAGTTGTGTTTATACTTGATTTGGTACATGAATTTTATCCTGACACTTGGTATTCGAGTGCTTTATAACCGTATTGTTTGGTTTTTGATGTGCCTTATTTCTCAGCCTTGGTCCAAGAATCCAGCAGACATGGATTAACACACTAATGTGTAAGGACAAATAAAACCCAAATTATTTCACGAAAACGCAGTTATCTTGCAACAACCTTGATCTTTGCTAGTGAGTTGGATGTAACCAAAGAATTGTGTGCAACACAAACACACATTATATGCAAACCCTTTATGCCACAAACACTGTAATTATATGAACCTATGCTGTAGATATTAATAGTTTTATGTTCTATGCCATTCATTGTATCGTTCCATGTACAAATTAAATTTTCAGAGTTGAAGTTTCATTGTGAAAGCCGCATAAGTTACGGACTGTCAATTGTTGATTTTAGAGATCGGTAGAAATTGCTATTTTGTATTTGATCAACAAGCATTTTGATTCACATGACAAAACCAAAATGAAACTTTAATGAGTTTGTTATCCAATTTTTATGTAAATTTGATAACGTTAAATCTATGTAACAATACTCAGTTTTACACAAGTTGCTCCTTTTATACGAGTTTGTAAGATTTTGTTATCCGTTAAATCGTCGTTGCACTTTTGACATAATTTCTAATCGTCAAGATTCTCCAAAAGTTTGCAATATCACTAATTCATGCGTCGTTTGAGTGTAAGTACACAGCATATTTATTATTTTATGACGTAAGGATAATTGGGTTACGTTCAAAAAGCAAGTTTTTTGCCAGAAAGTAAAAATAAATGCATTTGGTAACTGCCAATAACTCAACCACAAACTGTTAGCGACGAAAAACTGAGTAGTTGGGAAAATCCATCCCAATCAGAAAATACCAAAATGATTTATTTTCTCAAATTGATACGTATGTAACTATAGCAGCACAATTTGGCACTTTAGTTTTTGTGTGGTTTGTTAGTTATAAAACATTACAAGAATTGTGTGTTAGCACTTTGTGTAATTATCCTGCAGAATAAAATCAAATCTATCATTCGTTCCTGTTATTTTTCCCGCGTCATTTGATGTAAAGGGGGCCTTGTGTCGTTTCTAATTTCAATTAAATTACTTATCATAATTGTTTATAATAAAAAATTATTTGGCGTCTTTGTACTAAAATTAGCAAAATAACCAGACCTACCAAATCCCGTCAGATCTGGCAAAGAACGAATTAAGAAAAACCTCTAATTGATTCACAGAATAAAAGACGCAGATACCTTGGAATATGCTTTGCTTAACAGTAATTCAAATACCCCGTCACAATTTGAGGGCAAATTGGTGAAACTTTTCATTTTTTTTTTTAAAAAAAGTATTTTATTAAAAATTTCTTAGAACTAGGTCATTGTGATACAGGGAGTATTACTGGCATTTTATTTCTATTTTGAAAACTGATCTAAATAAATATTTTATGCCTCCGTTACGTACACCTGATACATATAGCATGTATGTCACATACAGCGCCTTAATAAGCCACCATCATTCACCTTACAGAGCAGGCTGTTGACACCAGGGCATCAGTCCTGTCTAGCTGGTAAACTGGTGAAACTTAGGGCCATTTCCTAGTCAAATATTTGCCCTTTTCTGGACCCTCCTTTGGGTCCCCGGACTACCTTTTGTGACGCACCATCTTAATAACAAAAGGTTCACAATCATTTGGGCGTGTATGCCAAATGAAGCCATTTTCAAAACAACACTTGCCTTGTGAAAAGAGGTAAATTTAGTTGTGAGCCTATGTGTTGTAAAAATCATACGTTTCAACAAACAGGTATTTCATTCACTCATTCCTTTATTTTATGTAAATAAGAAATCAACGTACAAAAAACCCCCAAAAAAACAAAGCCAATTTTAAGAATAAATTACTTGGTTGGAATGTTAATGATTCCACAAGTACTTGTCATGGCACTAAAGAAATGTCTGTGCCGCCTTTTATCTTGGCGCTTTCACTAACTTCGTGTTGCAATCCTTTCTGAATATCATCACATCAAAAACTTATGTTTTAAACAAGCATACCAACACATAACCTGGTATAAATATATTCTAATAATATTGTCTCATTAATGCCCGTGATCGGGTTCACGCCTTCGCGGTGTTGCTTTGATGATGTTGTCTACCCTGAGGATCATCTCACCAGCCTCTGATGCGCTCACCAACATCTGACGTTTACACCTTAGTGATTCTGTGATACCCAACTTGGCCATGTCTCCTACCTCTCCTATATCCATATCTAAAAGAAGGAGAAATCTTGTTCAAGTACATTTTGTAACTTACTTAATTCCATTGTTATGCATTATAATACTGCCAGTACCAAAACTGAAACCTTACAGTAAAGGCTGGCTTGAGGGACAACTTAACTCTCGAATCAGGATGCCCCATGCAACTCCATGTGGTGCCGATTTTGTAGTTGCTTAATGTAAACTATGTACATTAATTGGGGCATATTTCTTCAATTCCGCAACTTAAAAACAACCACGAATACGTACTCAATCCACAGGTGTTTTTGCCTTCTGTATGAGCAGCTCTCAACTTTGAGATAAGGTCTGCACTGTCGTAGCCAGCATTATCCGCAATGATTGTCGGCAACTACAAAATATGTCAGAATTGCTATTTACGGTTTCCAGTAGAATAGTGATCAGTTCTCATTACATATGTATTAGAAGATAACCTGGACGACCCTGTGCAAACTGATAGTCACAAAAACTTGTTAAACGACATAAAGATGAGTAACATTAATTTTAAGTACCTGTCTCAGTGCCTTAGCAAACGATTCCATTGCCATGGCTTCTTTGCCAGGAGTTTTTGCTGCTAACTGTGAAACAGCATTGGCCATTAACATTTCCGAACATCCTGTATGTAAAATAAAAGAGACAGCAAATATCTTTGAAATACATAGTGACGGTAAATACTTTTGAATAAATTATCAACGCTAAGAGTACATAACTTTTTTGTTGTTGAATTTCTGTTCGAACAACGGCACATTTAGCATTTTCTACAATTTTTTTTTATTTCTTTAGGAATGAGTTATTTCACCTCCTCCAAAGACCGTCTTGGTTTCCTTGACGGTTTGAGACAGAACACACAGTGCATCGTGTAGAGATCTCTCAGCTTCGTCCAATATCTGCTGTGTTGCTCCTCGTAGAACGATCGTACAAGCCTCTCCTAACTTCACACCTGTAAAAAGCGACCTCACATCAGCGATAATTAAAGAACACCTTGAGACTATCTTGTCTGTGGAATTAAATTGGAGAAGACACGATGGTCATCGACATGAAAAACTTGACAATTTCGATCAATACAGAAACCAACTGTTGGCGACTAAACAAACTTTGTTAGCTTCCCGAGTCAGGGAATTATAACTTTCGATGGACTGGCAAATTTAACAACTGCAAATTCCTTTCTCATAGCAAATGTAAAAATGTGCTCGCATATTATACTTACCAGAAAACTTGAGTAGTTTATCTTCTCCTATCATTATTTCCTCTATAAGGTCACACTGGCCTAATGTTACGTTGTCAGGACTATCAAATGTCGATACAATTTCACCACCTAAAAATCAAAGTCTAATATCTTTAGTGCACACAAATTCATTGTTGAACCGATTTGGGTATTGGGTACATGGTCACGTAGGTTTTGCATGGCATTATTCTGGCAATCTAATGTGTAAGTGACTTGTCAATGTCTGTTAGATTTAATTAAGTTTAATGAATGTCTATCCTATTCGAAAATTTACCTGTAACTAGAGCAAGTCGTTCAACACCCTCAAAGTCTGCATGTTCTATTGCCATCACACCAGCATCAGCAAAAAGCTGTTCTGGGTAGTTATAGATGAGCTGCCTATTTATGAACACACTACAACCATGCTTCAGGATTTTTGCTACTTTGTCCTTCATCTTTTCCTTCTCTGCCAGCTCCAACTCTGCAACTTTTGAGACTGCATCTACTCTAACGCGTGAACCAAATACCTAAAAGGCAAAAACACTGAGTCCAGTTGTAATAGCCCATGATTCAACGTTAAACAACTGACTGTTTAGAACTCAATGTATCGATAAATCTGCAATCCGATAGGTTACCTAATAGCAGTGCTTTAAATAAGCCGTAGGTAAGACAAGCTAAACCGATAGATCCCATGCAATCCAACCAATTTAATCGTGATTATTCCCACCAACACCCCGGAATTTTAACCAATACTTAAAGTGATAGGACTTCTCAGTGATATTACATAAACGAATATGCATTGGGATTTTCAATTTTGGCTCAGGAATTAAATGGCAAAGTTTATACAGGGTGGCCACGCTCAGGTTATGATCAAATTCCCTGTGTTTTCCCTGTATTCGCATTTTTTTCCCTGTGTTTTTTATTACAAAAATGCATTATTCTTAGTTTGTACATAGCATCAACTATCCCTTACTGCCATCCTTTCCTCCCTTTTATTACACAGAAAGTTTTCTTAGGCTGAACTAAGA
>JBCAUI010518956.1:0-12019 GCA_038406195.1 Haplosyllis anthogorgicola | reverse complement strand
TGTGATATTGAAACCTACATTGTCTTAGTTTTATGAAAATGCCAAATGAGCTCAGGTCCATCTGGACCTATTTTTTTAATTATCGCAGAAATACGACATTATGGACACCACTTGACTGTGCAGCAGCAAAAGGCTGGGCAAAGACTGTACGAGTTCTGCTGGAAGCTGATGCACCTGTTGACCCCATGGACAAATCTAAGGTGCCATATTTTCTTAGCTACTCATATAACGGATACAGTGCTAATAAATATTTTAATCATATATCAATCAATTATTACATAAAACAAAATTTCTCGATAATCTGCTGGATAGAATGCAAAGAATGTGTCGTTTAAAATTCCAAATACAAATTTATGTTGGACTGAAGGTTTGGGGAGCAATTGAAATGTGTATGTACCTTCCTTTACAGACGACCCCTCTGCACTTGGCATCAGCCAGAGGCCACGTCGATGTAGTAAATCTACTGATTAAATGGAATGCGAACATAGCACAGAGAGATTCAGAAGGCAACACCTGTCTGGATCTGGCAGTGGACAACGGAAACAAGTGAGAGAATAACATATGATCTTTAAGTGTCAAACTTTGACACCAGTATATTCTGTAGAGGAGATTGGCAGAGTACGACAAGACTTGCATTACATTGTTATCAAAGTCACTCTCGTCACAAGTGTAGTGCTTCTGGCTTGTGGAACAAAAATTGTCCCTTTCCTTTGTATTACAAGATTTGACAGCAAGAGACAAACTTGTAATATCTTTAAACAAGTACATAAATCGTAAAGCAGGTAACTTTATATCCCAAGACAATTTATTTCCGGTAGTCCCCCTTCAGTAAATAACAGATAAATTCTGTTGGCCATCATTGAATTTATTAATTTCCATAACGGTCTTAAATTGATCTCTAACACCAGGGACGTAGCCATGGCAATTGTTAATTCAGCAAGATGGAAGGAGGCTATGATGAATGAAATGCCAGATCTACACAACAGTGGAAGACGAATCACTCCCATGAGAAAACTCATCATGAAGATGCCAGGTAATTAACTAATTAAGCGTGTGCTTTTACGTCAACGTGAGGAGATATATCTAAGTCACAATTTTCTGAAAATTCTTTTTTCTTTATGGAGCCTTTCTCGTCAGACCAATAACACTGCAGTATAAAGCCCTTTGGAGGAGATTTTCACCGAATATGCAAGGCTACCAACATTGTGATCGTTATAAGTAAATGGACACAGTATATTTTTATCTCTTGATTTTTCATTTAGACGTTGCAGAGAGAGTGTTTAATAAGTGTACAACGGCGAACGGCTTCCATCCGGAACATGCACAGTATGCAATCACATTCAACTACGAGTTTCTGGATGACACGTACTCAAACTGGAGAGATCAGGAGTCGAGTGACGCATTATCATCCACAGGTCGGTACAGTATCTAAATTTTAAATTTACATTGTGTAATATGTCAGCCGAAAATTAGGTGTATTTCTGTAAGTGATATCATTAATATGTGAAGAATAATAGATAAAGACAATAGTAAGCAGTTTCCATCATGTTAAAGAAGCATACTATTTCTCATAAATTTGGCTGGGGTTAGCTATTGCTTAAATCAATTTAGAGGTCGTCATCTTCTGAACCAACCAAAACCGAGTATCAGGCAATGTTTTGTAATTTTTCGAAAAGGACAAGGTTCAGTGTTACCAACCAAAACCGAGTATCAGGCAATGTTTCGTAATTTTTCGAAAAGGACAAGGTTCAGTGTTACACCACAAGAAGGTTCTGCGTGAACGTCTACACATAAGGCAAGCGCAACTGTTCCGTGAAAGGCTCAGCGTGTCGATGGTTGAGCCTAGATTACCACGTGCGGTTAGAAATGAGTTCATTAACGTGTTGATGCCGAGACAGAGTCTTCATCCGAACAAGGGTAAAACCTTGCCAGTGTTGGGTTGAGTTGAGTTGCAGCAAGAAATCCGATGATATTTAGGTGTGTTTTGTGATTGCGCAAATACATCCCTTAGTAATATCATAGTTCAACGCAGGTACAAACTTGTGTAACAATGCAGGAAAGGTCTTACGGGGCTCTGGACAGTCCCACAGCTCAATTATAATGAGACGCACGCAAGAAAAATCGAAAGAAAAACCGAAAACGTTGTCTTTTTTTATCATTGATCATTACCGCTCTGTAAGTTCAACCCACAATTAAATGTATACATATATGTAATCTGAACATTAAAGAACTTTCAGTTTAACAAACGATTGCATAAACTGCATTGGTTACACGTGTTATGTAGCTCCGTCAAAGATACATTCTGCTTTTATTTACTACTAATGCTCGCGGTTTTCTTGTTACTTTATTGATAATTATGTGACTTTGAAGATGGTATTGCTTCGGTATTGTTGTTTATCGTTTTACCTTACATCAGTACAGAAAATGTGACAGGCAATTTGTATCGTACGTTGATAACAAAGACATATATGTGTTTCACAGAATATGTGGGCAATACCTCAAAAACAAATTATGTCGTCAAAATTAAACAAATATTATTATATGTATCTGTTAAAGCTTTTAAGTTATTTATTTCTTTTACTCTCTACTACAATATGACACTTAATCCCACTATTATAAGGGTGGGATTTGTATTGGCGTTGGGATACAGGGCGATACATCTATGTTAAGTGCAGCAAATTAATAGCGCATTCAACAACTAAAGAAGAGCCCGAGCTTTATTTCAGTGGCTAAGGATTTGCCACATATGCATAAATTATATTATATTTACATTCATTTAGTTGAATGGCTTGTGTATCTTTCGTTACATATTTTTGCAGGGAGCATTTATGATGATGAGAATAATTTGTTGCCGTCCGCCAAACCGTATTCCACCGACTCCACCATCCTAAAGAACAACCATCCGCTCATGATAATGGTGCGCTTTAAACAAGAGGATCTACTGGCTCATCCTCTGGTCACAGCTTTATTAAGGTCAGTTTTGTGACTTCGTTGTGGACCGACAGAAGTTAATATTTAAGCTTATATGGGTGTTCTTTTATTAACGTGGGTGAAAAATTAAGGCTATGCAGGAAGTCTGCGTCAATAATTTGTCAAAAAGCATTTTAAAATTGTACCATGTTGATGAAAATGGAATACTCTTGCTCGCACCTCAGTTCCAGTATTTACGGTACGTGCATCATCATCTTCCTGAGGAGCCTGACTAAAATCAGGCCACCGTAACTTTATATTTTCAGATTGGCAGCTGTATTTGTGTTTATCATATGATATTTTGATTTATTATCACAGACACAAGTGGAACACGTTCGGGCGTGTGGTGTACTACTTTAACCTGTTTATTTACTGTGTATTCCTGACGTTTCTAACTGGATACATAGTTGTAACCGAACCGCCATATAAATATAGGTCAGTCCAATTTTTTTTGTGTTGGTCGCAACTGCTTAACCTAATCCTGTTCAGTGGTGGATCCAGGATTTTCTCTTTGAAAAGGATGTTTCCCCGAAAAAAAAATACACAAACGTACAAAAATTAAAGAAATCCAACTGTTAAGTGAGGCATGAACCAGAGATAATCACACCTCTACTGCTGCTCCTTAAAATCTAAAAAAAAAGTACATGTACCAGTGCCTCCACGAAACAATTTGTTTAAAATGTTTCATTGACAAATCAGTATCGGTAAAGGGCAAAATGAAAGTTTCCTTTGTTCCCATTGTAATTAAATGTGCTTTTTTATTTTACTTTTGCAGATTTCATAATTTATCAACGGACGATGGAGATTGTGAAGCCATACGTAATTACAGAGAGAGTGAGGGTGAGGATACGGATCAACCAATGTTCGCTATGATAGCCAAATATGTCATTATGGGTCTGGCAGGGATTAATATCATACGAGAGGTAAACAACCATTCAAAGCAGTCAGTGTAATGTAGCATACCTACCCCATGTTTCTAAAAATGATTTTCATTTGTTATGACCGCAGATGGGTGACACCAGCGCCAAATAATTGCGACATGCAAGTACCTTCCTTTATTTTATGACGTACAAGATACAAAATTATGCATTATGCTGCAATCATGTCACTACAAAATTATAAGACGTTCTGAACGCCAAAATGTTACACTTGCATTGCCAGTGTAGCAGCCAAACCTCTGTTGCTCCATAAATTACTTGCTGCTTCTATTTCCAATCCTGTACATTTATTTATAAACTGAATAAATGTGGTTGTAACGGTGAGAAAAGACGTCATCACAAGTTTAACTTACGATGCTCTGCCAAGAAATCGCCTAATTCACATTCGAATCAACAGTGCAAGGTGTACGATGCAAAATTACCAAAAATTGCCATTTTACTTGATTGTCAAACATCATTTTAGGGCAAATTTGTATTCTATGTATATTTATTTTCCAGTTGTTCCAAATCTACAATGCTAAACTACAGTATTTAGGGTGGGAGAACCTGATAGAGTGGGTGGTGTACATCACTGCACTCCTGCTGGTTATTGACTTCAACGGATGTCAGGAAGACACGGGAATTAGATTTGTAAGTAAACCTCTCAACGCCCCCATCTCCACCACCATGTTCCAACTACAATTTGTATGTGTTAGTACTGGTGTAATTGAAACTTCCACAACGGTAATCTACCAGTTTCCTTTAAATTTCTTTAAAATTGTACAGAGAAAATCTCTCGTAACTAAAAAACTTGGCCTTATCTTTTAATGAGCCAGATTTGACCTTCAACACACGTATTCTTATGTTTGCAGGATTGGCAGTGGCAGCTTGCGGCAGTGTGTATATTCCTGGCGTGGATAGACCTTGTGCTGTTCATACGGAAGATCCCTCGGTTCGGAATATACGTCGTCATGTTCACAGACATCTTCTACACATTCTTCCAGTTCCTACCCGTATTTTTCCTCTTCATTGTAGCGTTTGCGCTTGCATTTTATGCTCTGTTCCAGAACCAGGTAAATCTATTTTGTAATTATCATACTGGTACGTATCTTTCAGTGTGTTTCTCGAAACGAAGAAGTATAGACTGTTTAATTTACGTGTTTACGTGCAAATATTTCATTATTACCAAAAAAAAGAACTCCACATTTTTCCTTAACTACCAGTAATTAGTACATTTAACATTGATTCTTGGTTTCCTGAAACATACCGAAGGTTCTTTTTTGGCATTTAAAATGTTTGAAATGATGCATTTCATAATTGGTTAGTTTAAAGCACATGTTGCAAGAATAAGATAACAAATTACAGTTAAACATATAAGATAAGATAAAATAATCATTTATTTATCCTGGTATGGGTGTTGTTACAGAAATTCATAAATTAAATTTTAAAGTGGATTGAAATGTGTTTCGAATTGTTCGTGTTACTGCGTAACTATTCCATAATAAAACTACTCAATTTATTTGCAGGGAATTTTAGCAAACAATATTTGCACATTGTAATTTTTGTTTCCATGGAAAGGCTTAATTTTGAGTTTGTTAATGGACGGTGTATTTATTTAAATGTAACACTTCTATGTGAATTTGTATCTTATTATTGAGAACAACATGATGCAATAGCACACAGTGTAGTGGTCTTGGGAAATTGATTTTAAAGAATCAGACTACAATAGCAAGTTCTTGTTAAACTTTTTTGTATGTTGCACTTTATTCCTTTTAGTTTGAATTCGAAAAAGTTTGGAAGTCATTTGTTAAAACGGGAGTAATGATGATAGGAGAGTTTGAATTTGGCAACATTTTCCTGGGCCTCGAGGGCCTGGATGATGCAGAGCCTGAGGAAAGACGTGGTCATATGGTAATGAATTATCCGTGCTGGACTCACAGTCCTCTAACCGTAGTGATTACAATCGCACTCCTAACATCAATACCGTAGACATTGTGTGGAATGGGAAAACTACTTGTTCAGTATGAAACTGCACACCACGGCTAAAAGACTGAGCGTTCTGGTGATAACCGATTGGGCCAAGATTGTGGGGATTGGAATCCCAACATGCCCAATATCCTAACTTCTATCCACACAATGCCTACTGTAATACACTGGGATTTCTCTCAAACGGTGAATAGACACATTCAATTTCAGCTCTGTTAGTCTAGATTCAGTCTCGACTAATATGTAGTAATTTTCTCTGCGCTAACATTCACGTCTTTAACAGTACGAGTTCCGCCATGTGTGGTTATCACTGGTGAAAACTTCCGTCATGATGATCGGTGAATTTGAATTCCTTGCCATATTCCTGGGTCTTGAGGGCCTCGAAGATGCGCCTCCTGGGGAGATTCACATGCACAAGGTTTGTTAACAGCACGATTAACAATTGCACACAAGACATTTAACGACCTATTTTATTTTTCTCTGTACAGTATGAATTTCGCAATGCATTGTTGGCAATGCTGAAGACCAGTATCATGATGATTGGCGAGATCGACTTTGCAGATATCTTTCTCGGATTGGAAGCGGTGGGACGTATTGAAAGGGGAACACCTGAGTATATATCAGAAATACATATTCATAAGGTTTGTTGTAGGTGTTTTAGGTTAAGTGGCATCAATGTGTAAGAAAGACAACGAGTGCTGCCACTATGACATGAAGATATGCACACCGCTTACTCCAATGCATGACTCTTGGATTCATATGTTGTAATTAAGGTTTTCAACTTTGCTTGTAAATAACACTATTTGTATTAAGGTGTTTCAATGTAGCAGCAACTGTTTCCTTATGTATGACACAATTTATCTTTACTCTGTGCACTGTGGTAGGAAATGTCATACTAATGATAAAAAGTACTGCTTAGCCAATGAAAGTCTGATAAATGACAGTACTTGATATAAATGTAAGATCGACTAGGTATTGCACTTTACAATACTATAGTTTCGTTCAATGAAGGTCACTTTTATTAAAGTTGTGGCCGTAATGCACATCTTTACTCTCATTGTAATAGAGTGCATGCTGCATTGCTCAGCTGCAGTCCTTTTGAAAGTATCCATTCGATAAGTGTCATATAAGAAAACATTCACGAATTGACAATTAATCAAGACTTGCTACATTAAAAACACTGCAAAAACAAAAATGTTTTAAGTTTATAGGCAAAATTGTACAATCACACCCTCAAGTACTATGTACCCCCCTTAAATACATGTAGAAAATACTAACATTCAACATCTTTAAACCGTTTTGCGTCATTGCGTTTTCATTAACAGTACGAGTTCCGCAATGTTTACGTCGCACTAATCAAATCTTCGGTTATGATGATCGGAGAGTTTGATTTCGGAGACACATTCCTTGCGCTTGAAGGGTTAAACTCGGGAAATGCCGATGCAAAGGAGCTACACATGGCTAAGGTGGAGCGTATGTGTGTGCGTGCGTGTATGCATGCACACTTATACATGTGCTCTGAGTTGTCCGTTGCAATTTTTGTCACAAATTTGTTACTGAATTTTTGTTGATTTGAACCTGAAAAGTTTTACAGAGTTTTGCAGCTTTTCTGTCCCAGTTGAAATTTTTTAATTTATAGTTGTGTCGATTCTTTTTTATCCTGAAAGAAAAAAAATTAATTTCTTTCTAAAAGTTCTTGCTCTGATACAATCTAATGTCCTGTATATAGGGTATATGATATGCGAGTTATTTGGCTCATTTTATAGAATTACAACATTGTTTTCCCATAATTCTTTGACTCTTTAAGAATTAGATAAGAGTGTTTTGTTGTGTTGTGTTTTTGATCATGAATACCGTGTGTTTGTGGTAGATTCCCCAACTTGGAACCTTCACTAGTTCTGTGGTCGTCATCAACTCCCAACACGTATCAAGCTTATTTCCTATCAAACCTGCAATTGTGCCAATCCAGTACCTGTATGTGCTCAGTACTCAAGTTTCGGTTGTGAACAAACGTTACAAGTTACACCGTATTATGTATACTCAATAAAGCAGCACATCAGCTAATGTGTTAAATCCAGAAGATCTGGCCCTGTACTGAGCACACTCCACAATACCTTAGCTTTTCCCAATCCCATTTATTCATATTTATTTATGTTGTGAATTCAAATAATGCGATTTTATCGTATTTTTTACAATAGAAATTGTTTAAGACTTGACTCAGAAAGACCTGAAAGTGCGTTTTTGCACTGGTTGTTTTCTTCAAAATTTACAATTATTTTTAGTGTTTATTGCAGAAAAAGAAAATGCCAAAAATTTCAGCTTGTACCTGATTCTTGAGTTGATTGCACTTAGCCCCCAATGTGCAGATGCTATTACATCCAAATACCAACAGCACAGATCCCAGTAGTGCCTGCAGTAGAATTTCGTGCGTTAGTGAGCTTAACCCCGTGCCAATACGGATACAATCGAAAAATGGAAAACTATGTTCAGCGAATTAGTTTTCTTCCAATCACCACTGTCAAATATTCCTTTCATTGAAACATAATCCAACAAGTAAAAGTCTGGCCTCTATCATTTCATAGAAAGTTAGACCACATTTAGTTGATGCTTTGTATCATATTTACTCTCCAATGTGGGTTAGTGAATACTTGCAATGAAAAAATAATCAAAATTAGGTAAACAAGTGATTTTGAAATGACCGAAAGATCAATCCAATTAAATAAAGAAAATGTCATTTTGTCACTGCAGGCAGTACTGACAAAAACACGTGCAGACTTAAATGTTGTAATTTAATTTACGAATAATTGTTATTCTTTTGTAGGAATTTGTATTCCTGTAGTCCGTAATAATTCTTTTAAAGTGTGTACATATGTTACTGAATTGTATTTTTAACCGTCACTTTGGTTTGTACATAATGTAACCATCGTTTTAAACACACATATATTACCGTTCTTTAATTAATGGTTAACAATCTGTACATAAACTCTCGTGCATCTCAATAAATAACTGTCGCTTAATGGTTCTCACATAGACGGGATGTTGTATAACATGTTGACATACATGTAGTAAATATTAAACTAAATGGAACATAGGTTTTAAAAAATACTATAAAATGTAGAAAGCTAATGAAAATTTAAATTTTGATTTTTTTTAATGTATTTATTACTTTTCGCATTGCACACAAAAAGGCTTCATCCAAGATAATCATCTTAATGTTTGTATTTAATGTCGTCTGCATTAGGTTTACTACGAGGTCGTGTCGTATCTACTCTTCGTTGCATTCTTCGTCTTGATGGCCATTCTCATCATGAACTTACTGGTATGTACCCAATGTCATGATTAAACAAATAATCAGTACAATGCTTACATGGTGACGGTCGTGAGTGTGGACTAACCAGGAATGCACCAGGTTCTAGGATAGACAGTGCAGCTAGTTATGCAAATTAAAATGGCATTACTAACCTGGGTTTAAGCAGTCAACAGCAAAGGTACCACGTGATGTTTTCGGGGAGTTTTTTGTTACTTTAATTTTGTTGGACTAGGGTCCGTTTTTAGTTTCAATTACAACCCCTATTTTTTACTCTCCCTTTGGGTTTTAAAACCAGGGTTTTCTCGCCCGTACTCTTGCCTGCTTGCATGCAGTGATCCTAAGGGTCAGGTTTGCGTGGGAATTTGTGATTGTCTATCAAAATAACCACAGGAGAAAGGCCAGGCCAAAAAACTCCTTAACAACAGGACATGTTAATAAGTTTCCTGCCGCAAAACGGGCAAGGGAAATACGGTGGTGTGCTTTATTAACCTAGGACTTTGGTGAAGGAAACCGGAGACTTAAGTTGCATGCACAAGTGGTTAGTAATTAATGCATTAGTATCTGTTGTAGGTCGGTTTGGCCGTAGACGATATTAAAGGAGTTCAAGAACAAGCCGTGCTGAAGAGACTCGCTATGCAGGTTTGTAATTTTTCAGTATATTCGTACATAACCACACAACCAACTAGTGGAGCAAAGTGACAATTCCTACAATATCCAAATTTATGGACTGCACATATGTACGTGACATACCCGTCAGCAAGTCATGTAGACATACAATTCCTTTACCATCAAGGCTTTAAGCATGCTACATAATATTTGTGATATCTTGAACAAATGTGAACGATACTCATTCAAAATATATCAGCTCCGTATTTCACGTTTATAGGTTGAGTTAGCATTGGACGTGGAGTCGATTTTGCCGCACATCATACGGCGGAAGTTTGTAACGAAATGTCAGACGATTCATCCAAACACACGAGATAACCGCGTCAAACGACTACTGCACCTTGAGTCCAGCACACTGACGGCGGATGCGATCGCCAAAGCACTGCATCCTGAATTGGTAAGTAAGCCGGTGTATATTTATTTGTGTTCAGTTCAGCTGCACACACTTTCTTCAATAAAAGGCGGCTTCATTTACAGAAGGGATTTAATATTTGTGTACAGATGTTGTGCCATGTGCGATACTGACAACTTGACCATTACATTACCACCCGTCTCCCCCCTTGAAACGTTTCGTAATTCTTTTGTTTACAACCCCTGCCGCACTTTTTAATAGTACTATGATTGTGCTTGAAAAGGACGAGATGGAGCAGTTACAAGAAAACCAAGAGAAAATGATGAACCAGATCTTCAACATGAAGGGACGGATGAAGGCGATGGAGAGTCAAAACGATAAACTTCAGGTGAGTGATACAAAGTAGGAGTAAGTATGGTGCACAAGTAAAAATTGTGTCCTTGAATTAGGTAGCTTATTTTTATAATCAAAAAAGAGAAAGTTGGTTGAGGCAAATAAAAATTGTATATTCATTGGAATGGCCCAGTCCTATCTGACATCCTACCAGACATCGAAATGTAAAGGAAGCACTTACACCTTGACTAAACTTTGAACTAATTAATTTCAGGCTATGTTAGGTGCACTGCTGAGGCATCACAAGGTGGACTATGAGGAGGAAGACACACTGCAGGATGAAATATAGACGTCCAGCCGAAACCTGATAAGATGCAATTGTTAATTTAATTACAGCATCATGACTCAAATATGTTGGCCGTGAAGTTACAAAAAAAGAGTACATGTTGCATGGCCTTTCACCAAGACACACACCAGTGATAGATTGTGCATGTTTGTGTTCCTAAAGGCTATGTACACATCAGTCTTAAAAAACGGTCAAGCTTTTCATTATTGATATGTGTAGACTCGTATGAGCGTAAATCCAATTCATGAATTCCCAAGAATATACTGTAAATTTGTATGTATTTGTAAATACAGTGGAAACCTTTACTGCAGTTCTAAGGTTCCACCACGTAAGTAAAGTGTGTGACAATGATTTTTGTATGTTATCATGTATGTTTTTTTTACCAAGATCATACACAAATATGCATGTTCTTTTGATACGAATTGCATTATGTCAAACTATTAACGTGATATTTTTTATGATTCCCAGGAGAGTAATCGTATACACTTTTATTGGGTGCACATGTATTTTATTTTACCTTAATTGTCTACTTACTCCTTAACCTGCAGATCTGTACCCATTTCGTTTTAATCTTTTACATTGTTATTCTGTGTAAAAAATTGCTGCTCTCGTACTTACATCTGCCATGTAGTGTAAGTAGGTAAATGAGTTGAGGAATTTGATTTTATTTTGGTAATTTCTGCCTCAAGTTTATTTACATAGATACCAGATCATTGTTTGATATGATACAACTATTAATTTTGTACAAAAAATAATATAGTTTTGAATTTTTACGCGCCTTATCTCTTTGACATTGTTATCAGGGTTAAAATTCGTCATAATTAAATCTCGTTGTTAGAAAGTGGTCAGAATTTTAAATAATACTCCTTTTGTACAGACATTACTTTTAGTTGATGGTGCTTGCACCTTGTATATTGACAGTTATTAAGTTATCTGTAGATCTGTAGTTCAAATGGTTGAACGTTAAGATTGGTAAGTAAATAGCACTGAATCGTTACTCTTTTTAGTACAGCTGAAAGCGTTCAGCTGTAGTATACCAATTACCAAGTTGTTGTAGTTGTAGTTGGCGTGGGTGTGGTAAACTTGACTGGGATCCTAGGTCATTCCTGTGTTAACCTTCTATAATCTAATAAGAATTA
>JBCAUI010518945.1:0-12020 GCA_038406195.1 Haplosyllis anthogorgicola | reverse complement strand
CAAATATAACCATATAAGGGCAATTGGAATAAACAACTGTGTCATCCAGGCACCAAATCACTGAACCAAATCTGTAATAAATCAACTGGAACCATTTTGGACAGGGAATTTGGTCTCCTCTGGCTAAAAGAAATACCATTTATCTCGATTTAAGGCTTTTCATATGAAAATAGAATGATCCGGGATCAAATCAATACCCTCATGTTATTCCAATACGGATTGTGAAGTTAACCCTATACTATCTTTTTTTTTTTAAAGGAAAAAATCCCTTTGCGACATCAATAACGCAACAAAACATCCACTTACCTGCTCGCTCTGGAAACAGTCCCACTCCGTGAAACCACAGCACCATTTGCAAATGTTGACTGATCAAAGTTACCACACCTACTTTTGCTTCTAAATCTCTTTGACCTAAATAAAACATACTTTTTGTTTGTACAATTCACATGTCAGAAAAATAAATAAATGTACGGTGATAAAAATACATTACACCATAACAGACCTACTAACTTCATCTACAATAGGACCTCTTTTGTCGCTTACAAGATGTGTCGTAAAAGGGAGGCTTACTGTAGAAAAATTACCTTGTACGGTGGAAGGGGCTGATTGAGATGTCAGTAACTGGAATATGGATACCAGATGCTGGAGACTCGTATGATACTGTTGAAGCACATGCAATGTATGCCTGTCCAGACGTATACCTGACCAGTCGTACAAGCTAACACCTGTACAATAATATGGTTTAAACATCATGAAGTTGCCCTTAACAAAATTACGGTTGATTACCCGAAAATGTGCAACAATTTGTTAATTTGCATTTCCGAAACAACACTTAATATTCTTAACTAAATGATTACAACTGCAGCAAAATACATCACTTACATAGCCTATCAAGACTTTCTTTAATGTGTCCAACTCTTCCCCAGGCCCAGTCAAGCATGGAACGAAGGTTGCAACCAGCACTTATGAACTCCTGCGATGTAAATTGATGAACACATGCTGCTAACCAGTTTACCATATTGTGATCCAGAGCCACAGTCATTATGGCATCTCGCTTCAGGGTCTGAAATAAGTAATTCAGATGCATTTTTAATAATGTCTCCGATGATTAAAATTTTAGTACTTTTTTCTTGGATAAGACACTTTACTCACATTGCCAACACTTGCTATGGATACATCCATATTTCTGGGCAAAAGACCTGCCGACAAACACATGCTGTACATATCTCTTGGTTCTAGTAAAACTGATGGACCCCGACGTTGGAGATTGGACAAAATCTGCAAGATAAAAGAAGACACAAATGACTGGAGATACCAATTGACAATTTTTCTGAGAAGTTAATGTCTACGTGTATTTTAATCGTCAATCTCACCTGACGTTGAGCACCAAGACATTTGCAAGAAACGAGGCCTGTTTCGGCAACACAGACTGCATCTACAAAGAACAGAAATATTGTAGAACAGTGATCATGCCATCTGACACCCTAGACCTAATTTGGCAGTAATAAATGGGTAAAGCAAGTGGTCGTTGACACGGTTCAAACACAAACACTATGAGAAAGTAGGCAATGTACCTCTTAGATCAAATATTTATGTAAAAAAGCTATCGAAAACTTGGGAACGTCAATCGTTTGGAGGTCATATTTCTGGTGCAACTGTGGGTAACATTTACCTCAACCCAACTAAAGTAGCTAGAAATGTCTTACCAAATGCAAGGGATGATGGCCAGAAGTGTTGCTCTGGGGCAGGAAGAATGCAGGAATTGTATCTAGATATGCTGTCATACCCTATATTTACAGCCTACAATTTTAAAATATAAATTTTACTTCTCAAATCAATCAATTTACGTGTCAAATTTAGGAATATATCTTATAATGGATTTTTCGTCATTCATTCACCATATAATCATACCACATATAACGGCTTGTTATAAACTTACCATTAAATTATCACTACCGATTGCATCGGCAACATCTTCTATGGAATAGAATGCAAAGTAGTTACAGCTTTCATAGGAATGTCCAAAAGATCTAGAAAAGAAATACAAGTTCGTAATTTGGTATTGTTGAATTTATTTTTTATGTTCATGGTTGATAGAACTCTATCCATGTTGATCGGAAAAACTTTACACTTACAGCAAAATTTAGAAATATTCCAAATGATACCTGATCGAGAATGGCATCTGTGCATGGTACCATCTGTTAATGTCGAATATACCAACATGAAATATGGATTTTGAGTGAGGGTCACTTGGTGCAGCCTCCCATACGAACGTACACAAACTGAAATCGGGTCCACTAAAACCTAAAATAAAAAATGTAAGATGGGCCTTGGTTCTCACTCCATAAACCTCGTCTTTTCACACTCAAATTAATATTTGTACAAATATACATAACCTGATGAACTCACTTTCAAATGAATCATCGTCGTGCGACACGAGATGTGATTGTCGGGTGTCGTAGATTGTAAAACAACTAATAACTCGACTGCCAACATAACTGTCGTCTCCACTGGACAAAGGATTATCCGTCAGTACGTGGTCAAACCTCAAGCACACGGAAGTTAGTTCCTGAAATGTATTGTATTATTAAGATTGACAAACGCACACTTCCAAATTATAAGGCAGGTAATTTTTTATGTTTCATGCCAGTACCAACCTGAAATAGATGTCCAAACTGATCGTGTGTAGTCTTATTGCTGTATCCAAGTTGAAACAGAGATATTGTACTTGTTCCCTCCTCACTATCAATACATATTAGAAACGATGTTATCACGTGTAACTACACAAAATCATGTCAGATCAGCATGAAAAAAAATTGTACATTCCAACACAAACTTACAAAGAATAACAATTATTTTTTAATTCCAAATTTGTTGTAAAATCTTACATGGAATTGTGTGGCAAAGGACCTCTCGTTACCCACAAATACGCAAAATTTCGTGGATCATTTTCTGGTTCCTGATAGGCAAAGTGTATAACTGCTTCCAGACTGTCTTCATACCGACTACTGTACCTGTAAAACACACAACTGAGCATTAACATTGTAATAGTGACTGGCCAGAAAAATTGAATATAGGCAGTTTATAACAATGGATCAATTTAATATCAAATTGAGATTCCCATATGAGCAAGGTTATGGCATAAACTTACTCTAGCACAGGAATATAAAGCCTCCACAACTGGAAACATCCGAAGCTGTATCCTACCGCCAGAGTTCCCGCTTGTCTCAAAAATGACAACGATGTGACTTCAACCTCACCTGTACGATAAAAATAAGTTTCATTGCAGAAATTTGTACATCAATTCATATCGCCATTTATCAAATTTAAAAGCATCTAACTGGGATATTATTTTTTTATTTGATTTGGAAAGTACCTTCTGCATACGTCTTTATAACACTTCCATCGGGCTTCCTGAAGTAAAAGTATCCTCGTCCGTGACTTTCTTCTGCAATTATGTAAAAATTCACTTTAATAGTTTGGTTAACTTATCAAACGAGTTAATTTAGTTGTGTGTTAAACTTTGATAATGTTACAAAGTATTAACTACTGAATTGGGGTATACCATCGATTTCAAGACACAAATGCTTCCTTTTCGTCATGGCATTGTAACGTTTGGTTGCCACATCTCCAGTGCGAGGGTCTAAGAAGAGAATACCACTTGGACGAACTTCATCGGACTCCTCAGTGTCATCATCAATGCACATATCTGGAAAGGGAATTGACTCATGAAACAAAAATTAAACGTACTTAAACCTTTTTAATCAAGGATTGACATATGACCGCAGACCAACCTAGCAAGTAGATGTGACCATGAAGTGTTCCCACGGCTACAACTCCACAGAAGCATCTCAAATGTTCACTTAGAATGGGTGCCAACAGTTGTTCTCCGCCCACGTTGCTAATATTTTCTAGTGCCGTCACCTATCAAATGTAATGAACATGAGAAAAAAACTGCGACAACTTGGATATGAGGGAAAATGTACGTTTCTGATGTTATACGGTATACAAATTACCAGTGGATCACAATTAAAATAACTTAAGTATTCTTAACACACCTGATAAGGTATTTCGATGGATTTAAGTATCTTAGACGTCTTTACATCAAACACCGAGAGCAAGGCACTTTCAGTGTTTGGTGTAGTTGTTGCGACGAGTAATTTTATTCCGTTATCGTATGTGTACTCTGTTACAGTTGTAATTACTGTCTGCTGGTCCTTCAAAGCCACACCAAAGCACCATGCCGCTAGTCTCTGTCCATCGTTATTGACGAAGACTTCCAGTGCAGCTCCTCTTACAAGCCAGCCAATGGTTCCATCTGAAGGTAAAACATACATCACGTTTGGACGGCTGGCCCAAAATACTGCAATTTGTGTTTCAAAATAAAATGGTCTGCATGTGTTCCGAAATTGTATTCACTCTGTTGTACGACTTACCTTTACTCACACCTCCTTGAATGTATGCATCATCCGTTTGTCCATTTCGTGCTAAGCAGTCGATTGCTGCTGGAGAAAATTTCACAAGTTTTGAAACCCAGTTGGGTTTTAATTCCCTCATCCTGACTGCCTAAAATGGCAAGAAATAATACAATTACCTCACATGTAAATATTAAGACGCTTTCTGGGATGCCAAATACGGGGAAGAATTGTAAAAGGACAATACAAACGTCTATCTGAATCACAATCATTAAGATACTTTTTTTCAGCACTTAAATAGATAAACAGGTAATGTGCACGTCTTCTCACTAACCCTAATGAAAAAGCCCGTAGCGGGAAAATAAAAATTACGCGGGCGATTAAAATAATTTTTCATGTGATCAAGGCACATGGCAAGAAATATCTGGAAACTTGAACCGTTGTTTGTGGGGGATGATAATACAATGTATACAAAAGAGAAAGCAAACTGCATGCATCTATGTAATTAGACTAACATAAATAAAATGTACATGTTTGTAAATCCACTTGTGTATAGCCATTTACAATCAACTAGGAATGCTGATCGCTGTGTCGTAATACCTGATGGAAATATTCATGGGCATCATATTGTAAAGTATTCTCGTATCTGGTTGCCAAGTTTTTATTTGTTTAATTTCACAGAATATGTATTCAGTGACAATAAACATTTGACTGCAATTTGTTCAACTGCATGTTTTGGGTTCTAAATATATTTATCTATTTCGTTAAAAAAATGCCAAATGTCCGACAAGCCTTTAACCAATATCAAAGCAACAGCCTGTGCAACCAAACTGGAAGCAGAAAATTGTTTGGACAACTCAACAGCCAAATGGAGTCGTTATCCAGCCACTGTCCGTCGGACAGGCTATTTCGGCTTTATCCAACGTAGTTTCGGCTTTATCCAACGTAGTTGCTTGCTTAACTGCTTCAGTGAGATTACTGATTTCGTATTTAACACTTTCTTGTGTTTTTCAAAATGCCGATTTTTTCTATTTCTTTGAGCCAAGCATCTCGGACTATCCGTTGTTCCAGAGTTCATTTGTGTAGTATCTTTGGGTTCACAAGTTTTCGGATCAAATAATTTACCATTTATCCGCATGCATAATGTTCATTGCCATAAATGAACGTTAAATAATTGGCTGTCACGCCAAGGGAAGGCAGGATTATATCTTTTGGCCAATCAGTAACAAGTTATGCAACGAGTCGGAATTTCTATCATTAAACTTAATCTTTTCTAACTCTTCTGGCACACAGTCCACAAAGAACCGCTACTTGAAGTGGGTGTGTAAAGTAAAAATGTGGCATGAGGCAGAGTTTTCCTCACTTATTTTACACTGAGCAGCAAATGTTACCTACTTGTTGGGACATTACCCCAAAGTCGGCATGTCTAAATAAGGCAACTCACAGTCGGACCTCTTTTGAGCGACATACAAATTTTACTCCCCAGGTGTCGTAAAAGGGAGGGTGTCACTCAAAGAATATATAATTACATAATTTGATAGTGAAGTATGCCATGTACAAAGTGTTGTTACTCGTATAAGAGAGCCCTCAAAAGAGGTCCTACTGTTGCAGTTTATTTCGCTCAAAATGTGTCGTGCAAGAGAGTATTGCTTAAAACAGGTTCCACTGTAGTCTGTTTTGTCAGCCCTTTTGAAAAGAAGGCTGTGGTTCACAACGGATCAAGAAAATTATGCTTCATTTCGGTTAAACTGAAGTTTACCTGGTGCCCACCACGATGCAAAATTCACGAGTCAAATTCATTGCTCAGTTCATCAATGTTCCTTGCCACTGTCAGTTTCACAAGCATGTAAATTCAAAATTACTCCACATATTGTGTAACCGCTGTGCAAAGTATTTTGGAAATTAAAATTCACGTTTATGCTTTTACCCCCTGCAGCCCCATTTACACTTCAAGGTTTGGTTTCCCTTTTATGACACTTTTGTAATGCAAAAGTTGTGTCGCTCAAACGAGTCCCTACAGTATTGCCTGAATAAATAATACATACCTGTTGACAACATAACTTAACGACAGGTCCTTAAAAATAGGTCCAGATGGACCTGAGCTCATTTGGCATTATCAAAATACTTAAGACAATTTAGATCACAATATCACAAGGATACAAAGTGTCTAGAATCAAATCTCCAATGTGATCAATGAAAAATGCACAAATATGGCTGCCAAACAAAGTATAAATGGCATCAATATAATTTTTACAGGATATAAAGAGGGTATGTTGATACATTTGACTGAAAAGTATAAAGTCTGTATCTTTAACTGTGTGTCTAGGAATAAGGTTCAAAGAAAACTACAAATATGGCTGCCAATTTGAGAATAATGATCATAGCAATATAATATTTGCTAGGCATTGGGATGGTCCATAGGAGCATATGTGTATAAGATAGGAAGTCTCTATGATCAGTAGTGTGCTCAGGGTGACTGCAAGACAACGACAATGACAATGACAACGCAGGACAACGGACGACGGACACTTCATGATTCTATAGGCTCTTTGGCCAAATGAGCCAAAAACTATTTTGGCGATAATTTTTGGAAATGTGTGTTGAGTACATATCTTTATTTGTACAAGTGTATCCATGAGAAAAATAAACCGTTTTACAAAAAAATAGCTTTACATGTATGTGCATGTACACAAAACGGGGCATTGTCAGTCGTAAATTTCGTATTTCAATAGCCTCACAAAGTACCATCATATTATTCTGTGGCATACAAAAAATACAGTATTTTGCCTTCAAACATCGACAAAATGAAAGACAAGCTGAAGTTATCAGGTGTCCTGCTCACCAGGACGCCATGCTCAGGATGCCAGTGCACTATTAACTGCCTAAGAAAATTCATCATAAATCTATCTTGGCCAGAGATGAAGTTCATCGCCGGTTTTCAGTTTGAGCGCATGGAGGAATTTCTTGGGGTGTTTCAACTCTTCGTCTCCATAAGGAGCGCCCACATCCCGGTGGAACACGCGGAACTGAGCGGGGTGGAGGCCGGTGAAAGCTGCCAAGTGCTTCCGCTTCATCTCGCCAACCGTTAAGGTTATGTTGATGTTCATTAATTTTGATCTTTCTGAAACAAATTGAATGACAGACTAAGAATGGCATTCTTCTTGGTGCACTGCTCTGTCGGATTACTTAGGCCAAGCCTTTATTATTCACGGCATAACATTTCACTGGCTGAACATTTTCAAGGTGTTTTTCTTGATAACTCCCAATTCTTGATACACTTAACTGGGCAGTCCTTCTCTGAGGCAGCACACAATTTTTGGAAGCACTGGTAACCCCGTTTTGGACATGACACATCAATAGGCTTTAAGTCTGGGGATTTGCTAAGTCACTTCTGTTCCAGTCTGGCATATACTTTTTAAAGCAGTGGTGAGCAAACACTGATTGGATACACCTCCGGATCTAACAAAAATATTAAGGCGGGTAATAAATGAATGTTTGTGCCTCACCTTTAAAAACGACGTGAACTTGCACAAGGTCAGAGTTTTTACTGAGGTCCACGTCAACCAGAGGGTCAAGTTTCCCATAAACAGATTCCAGTTCAAGGCATCTAAAATACAAGGTAAAAATTAACCATGTTAACTTTGCAATAGTTTTATTTTGTTGACAACCGTTACAGTCCCTTCTCTGCAACCAGGCACAACTTTTATGAGAGCCACTGGCAATAATGTTGCAACACTTTGCAATATTATTTCTCACACTCTAGTGCATTATGCTACAGGCCCAGTATCAAAGTTCAATCATTTTGTTATGGGTGCCAAACACTGATACTTTGAGCGACTGATATCTCTGATCTCCTGAATAGTTAAAGAGTACCTACATTCTCCATCTTGCCACGAATAACTTACCTTGGTGGTTTTTCTTCTGTGTCCAGATACAATCTAATAAACGCCCTTTCTGCATCTTCGCGCTCAGTTGCTCCAACTTTACTGCCGTTTAACCTCTCAACGTTAGGAAGGTATGCTATCACTCTCTGACGTCGGGGTTTTTCTTCTAGGTCCTGTAGTAATGTAAAGCATATTGTAGCTTTCTATTTGTGGCGTCAGTAGGTCGTAATTAAATGCACAACTTCTTTTCTGCACAGCTGGTCTTGGACGAACTATCCACAGTGATTTCATGATCCGGAAATATTTTAAAGCAGTGAAAAGGAATATGTACCTGACGAAATGGCTAGTTGATAAATTTCATGGCAGCGAAACGATTTGACTCACCTCCATGAAAGGTATATTCGTTAATCTCACATCGTTTAGTGAAGGAAATGAACGTAATTTTTCTATTTCCGTCCAGTCACTTAACTCAGTCTTGGATATATTCAGTGACGTCAAACTGCAAGAAAAGATTATGAGGTTGTTACTGAGTCTCAATGAAAATGGGCAATCTGCACTTACATTCCATAGTTTTTGGAATATACAGTTCAATAACTTAAAGAACAACCAAATATAAGTACTTGCCAAGAAAAATTCTCAACAGAAGATGTGTCGATGGTTGTAATTGGATTCTCTGTCATCACCAGAGTTTGTAAGCTTGGAAATAATTGGCCCAACTTTGATATTTCTGACCAATCAGAAATCTTGTTCCCGTTGATATGGAGTGTTGTGATATTGGGGAATGTTTGAGATGTTTCTATGGTTACCTGACTGTACTCGTTCAAACTGAGATGAAGCTCATAAACTCTGGAACAAATAAAATAATAGAATGTAATATCATTAGATAATTTAACAATTCTTCATGTTCTGTATTCCTTGTATGATTTCAAGATCAATATGCTGGATATGCAATATGCACGACACCTTCAAATATTTTATTTGTGGAGGAGGGCAGGGGCACAATCATTTTGAAGACAGGGTTGCTATTGCCACAGAATGCTACTGATGTACTAAATTTAAATTCACGAACTGTATAATCTTTCATGCACACTGGGTACTTAAGTGCACAGAGTATAAACAAACAACCTACCTGGGAAGTACATTCAGTAGCTGCCAAACAACTGACCATTCGAGTTGCAAACAGTTCAGCACTAACTTCTCTAACTTAACCAAAGAAAGTTCACAATCTGCAGAATACAAAAAACATAACACATCTAGTGGAATTACGGTATTGGACTTTGGCATGTTGTAATATTTAGCATAAGAAGTTTCTGGTCATTTAGAAATACATGTGTCAAAAACGTTCAACGTGCGTAATTTTAGTTTTGTTAATTCCTATTTCTTTTGGTAGAATTTGGACGGGATTAAGATGCAAACCTTTTACAGCTTCTGTGACTGTAGACGTTGAGTTACACAGCTGATTTTTACTCAGATTCAGGAATGTTACATGTGGGCAATGTGACATGATTTTGAACACCTGAAATGACATGATCCGATACACCTTGGATATTACAATGCAACCGGTACCATAACATTAGACTTTATACATGTATGTATTAAGAAGCAAAACATGAAATTGTTAATTGGCATGAACGACAGTGAAACCTGCCATTTATGAGCACCCTTTCATCATTAATGGCTGCACCCACGAGTAAAAATACTGACTAATTAACATGGTTTCTGTAAAATCTGGTCACAAATGACATGTGATCTCCAAACACTTGACAAACGCTAACTTAAAAGACAGGTATCACTGCATTTGTAACTGGAACAACGACACAGGTCTTTCAATGCTAACTAACCTCGGTCCATTCTTGAACTGCATTTCCAGCAAGATCGAGTTCACACACGGTTGAACACAAGTCCTTCAATTCGGTGTCTTCTCCTGCATCAGTGATGTTACAGTTGTTCAATGACAGGTGCTGTGGAACGATCAACTTCCCTTCTTCTGCAAAATAAATATTTCATACATTGCACGTCGAATTGCATAACCAAATAATGCACACAATGTCAGGCCCAGAAGCAACTTCATGATTTAAATGTAAAAACTCTCTACATATGCCAAAGCAGATGCATTTGAAACAGGCTTAAAACATAACGGTCAAATTAGCAAATTAAGGCCTGTCATTGAAATCTATATTACCCGAGAAGCCTGGGGCTCCTTTAGGAACTTTGACATGGATCTTGATTTCCGTGTCTTCATCAAACGAGTATTTGTCGTGAAGAGCTTTCACTAGCGTCTTTCTTCCTTCACCTTCACCAGCAGCCATCTCCTGTTGTGTTGAAGAAAAATACAAAAATTATTTGAAGCCATACTCGCATGTATTTATCCCAAGACTCAATTGTGCTTTATATCAGTGAGTCCAGAAGAAAATGCAAGTAATCTTACTGACAATTATTTAATTTGCAGACAAACACTACTAACCTTCTTTCTGCCTGGAATTCAAAAGTTAACTGATAGGCGTCAGTGTGTATTTTTAGTGCAGAGATAATAGGCGATGATGATTCATACTGCTCCAAACAGAGTCCCAATTGCTGTTCTGAAATTCACCAGTTGCCTTGGAAAGACTACACCATTCTAAGGCAATGTCCTTCAATGATCTTTTGCACATGGTTTAATAATCGTTAGTTTTACAACTATACTTAGTTTGAATATACTTCAGAGCCTAAATATAAAGGAATTTGCTTTCAAATAAGATTTTCTTTGATTCTCTCCCAAGGCACTTGTGTATTTAGCCTGTGACGTAACCGTTTTTGGAGTTCTTTTTTGACGACTATATAATAACGTTTGCGCAAATGCGCATTGTTGACTCTAGCAGGTGTTTACTAGTTTTTAAAGTTGACTTACTGGGTTACCTTAAGTTTGAACAATTCAAAAAACATGTTGTAAGGGCACATCATGCAAATGATACTATGAAACACGAAATGCATTTTTAATTAATATCAACATATGTTAGGCCTAAACCTGGAATCCTAAGTCTGTAGTCAATCTTTGGGCTGCCCAAACTTAGAATATTTCAATTCTACCAAAAATTTTTATTTTAATGATTTACTTTCGCTCATTTCTATCATTAATTTCTGTATCATAAAATTCTTTGGCGAAAAATTAAATACTTGTATGTTTGAAAAATACATAATAAATTTTTAAAAATAAATTATATTTAATATTATTCAAATATTTTGATAATTTATAAATATTCCAGATTTCTGAGAAATTTTAAACAAGATACCTATCTATATATAAGTTAAACCTGATTCTTAAATATCAATTTAGATAGTATACAATTGAAGAAAATTCATAATATAATTCATATTGTATTATATATAAAATAATTTTACATTAAAATTTTTAAGTTACAGTTGTTATATTTGATGTACTGCAGGTGAATAGCTTGCAAAATATAAAATTTATCTGATCAACTGTCAGTTCAGGACATTGGTACATGTATACTGATATTATGATAGCAGTAATGATAGACAAGCACACATTCAATGTGTAATAGCTGCACATTTATTACTGCTTAAGTTTATTTGTTTACTGTGCATAAATGACTAGCACACCTCGTATTAGTTTAGTATTGTACATGCACACTTGTCTACCAGCTGTGATGGTGTTCACATCAAATAAAGACTGGATCAGTTTGAAATTTAAAACATTGCTTTATTATTGATCTGCCGACTA
>JBCAUI010518934.1:0-12020 GCA_038406195.1 Haplosyllis anthogorgicola | reverse complement strand
ATTTAACTGTGGAACAATTGACAGGTAACTTGTTATGCACTAGTTGTCAGCAATGTCAACACTAAGCACATCCTAGCTATTCAATGCACCAATCATCGCAAATAATTCAAAATAGAAGCCGTATCAATATGTCAAAAGTGACGGAGCACTGCGGCAAGTAAAAATGAAGGCAATACATTTATATTTGAAATGAATGTCATACTTGGAAGGCATTTCCCATCAAATAATGTACAAGGATTGTGGTATCCACCATAATAATTATATGGTACTCCAGTTCCAGGTGGACACTGTCTGCTCATGGAGAAGAGCCTGGTTTTACCGTACTGGTCCTTCCAAGGTTCATGTCCACAAGTACAAACCAAATAGTGACAACTGTTGCTTTTATCTGGTAAGAACTGTCCCAAATGTTTACAATCTGAACGTAAAACAAGTAATTGAATAAGATCATTTTCAAATATATCGTTTGTATTTTTAGACGTAGAATACACTAGATAGAAATAGCTGTATCAGTGCGAAACAAGTAATATGTTGCGGAACAATTGATTTCTAATGGGAAGCGTTTAAATTATAGAAAATAACTAAAAATACCCAAAAAATTTCTGTAGAAAAAGATGATGTCCAAATTTTGAGACACGTTACAGCAAATGATTACAAAGTAAGAAACACGACGGCAAGTCATTGACTCATTGTGTAGTTCATCAACTATGAATTTTCATTATCCATCAAATTCTTTCTTAAATCAAATTTATTTTTAATAATTAACTCACTTGGATTTGGTTCCCCATAGAGGTGATCTCTTGCGTTAATAATTGATATTCCACATAAAGTTATCACACATAATCCGCATATTATTTTCATATTCTAGCTGAATGTGTATCTATGTTTTGGAGCTGGGATATAAATGCCTGAATGCGCTGCTTAAGATTATTCTTGTCATTTTATGCCAACCCTTTAAGCCAAAAAGTCAAGGTTTTATCAACGTCTAAATGCCAAACGAATGTGATGGCCTGATCGGTATTAGTGGATTTGTAAACATATTAAAATGACAGTAGAATTATTCTTAAATACGCTGATTTACAAGGTTCACGGGAACAACATCTACTTTTAAAAATATATTTGTCAAATGAGAAATGTTAATAAAACTTATTAAAATAGGTTTCCAAGCAATAATTTGAGTGAATTGTTTATTGTTTATTCGACACAAAAGGATATAGTAAACAGGCCTGACAGAATCATTAAAAAGGGAATGAGCTAATAAAAGTCAATCTCACAACGTGGTTAGCTGAGTACTTTTACTTTAAATTTAACTGAAACTTAATCAGTACAATGAGGTATATTTGAACAAGTATAAACCGTTACAATAGACATAACTACATATAATACTGAATCATCTGTCATAACATTGTAGACTACAATAAATAATACTGATTTTTTGCGAAAAAGTATGAACCAAAACATTCCATGAAGGACCAGTGGCAATATTCTGAATGGACATTCATATCTTTGTACTTGATTTGACTGTTCCATTGTCTTTGTACATGCACTTATGGCAGTCTAAAAATAACTCCATTTTAGACCACGACTGTCTGCCCTTATCTGAGTAATCGGCGACATAATATCTTTTCAACCAGGGTCTCTCGGATTTAGCTTGACTTGATGTGGTCGGTCTTCTGAGTTCTTCTATCCTCTTCTCTTCTTCCTGATTAACGGTGTAAAAAGACTTGAAAACCTTATGTAATTATTTAAAGCATTACTTCCATGGTTAGTTTTAAAACAGAAAAAATACATTGGATTCATAATAAATTTATTTCGATACGTCTGAATAATACTTATGATTGATAGTTAGATTCTACTTTGAAAAAAATTGAATTTAACACATCATTTGTGCATACAACATGGCAGTATCGGACCGAGAAATTTATCCCGGGGCAATGACTCGTAATACTTGCGGTCCCGCGCAGTTGCCATTTTTCTTTCTTTCTAATTTTTGCAGCCCCCTCCCCGTACCGGATCCTTTCGTACAAATGCATCATAATGCAAACGTATCATGCACAATTATAAAAATACATAAAACTATCAAGTGACGGTGTTTACCATTATCCCACCATGTATTTAAACTCAAACATTATTAACAGTAAACTAAATACGAACACAAGATATCAGACCTACCAGAGTTAGAGGTGAATCTGCTGTACTGCTCCTTGGAGTACATGGAGTATTTCTTTTGGGTTCCAACCAAACAAGATTCCAGTTCGACATCGTAACTTCGGCCTTTGGTATCAATCCTCAAAATGTCAATTATTTTTCTGTAAATTAAACAGTAAACACATACGAAGTTACCTTTTCCCACAGGTATTTTATACTAATTCAAATAGTTAAAAACGCACAGACATCGCTGCAAAATTTTTACAGAATTGGGATTAAATCATTGTGTTGATATTTCATGAAAAGTGTCCATTACTCCGTAGTTGAAGATTACATGCTCAAATAATCCAAAAGTGGTTCAACATAGTCTAATAGTTAACATGTAATAATATTCACCACAAAATTTTGAAAAATCTGAATTGCGTAGAACTTCATTTTATCATTTTATGACGGTAATGTTATGATATCATGACAACAATTATATTTCTTTTCTCCAAATAAGTCACCTCACCTTAAATCAGCCGGTTTAATATTTCTTCTGACTTTAATTCCGTAAATATGTTCAGAATATACTGTTACAATAAGTCAAAATCAGCAACAACAGAGGTACTGCGACTATCCAAGCAACTATGAAGTACTGAGTGGACTGTAAATTTTTAATAACTACCAATTACTTCTGTTAATTATGTGAATTGTTCACAGTTGATTAACTAGATATTATGATCCAAAATTTACTTCATCAAGCAACAAATCAATAGATCACAATTCAGCACGTAACTGTCGGTTAGTAACCAAGGCTGACGAGCACCTCCAATCGACAGCCCACCACGAGCTAATCATCCATAATTAGTCAGTACTTTGCCAATGCCCAGGGATTATTGACTTCACGGGGGATTAACTGACAAGAGATTAAGAACCGTCATGGTTTGCTAGGCATTTGATTTTTTCGCGTCGGCTAGCATGCCAGCTTTAGTAACATGGAAGTAAAGGGATTGCTTTTTACATTCAACATTCTAAACGGCCGCAATACTATCGAGTTGGCGACGATGGGCACTCAGTGATTTCTTGTATTACAGAGATCTGCACAAAATGGAAAAAATCAAATGAAGAGAAAATTCGACAGCATGTGTATTACTTCCGAAAACAGGTCATATTGCCTGGAAAATATTCCTGAAGAAATTTGTTTTCAAATTATCTTGCAGACAAGCATTATTTTCGTAATCCATATTTTTATTCAATGTAAATCATTACATGTATAATTTGGGACTGTTTTATTACTTCGATATTAATTTCCGATGGCATAGCGTGTAAATTGCAATCTTCAGTTTATTATGCATTGTTCTTTTTCTTATTTAACTTACGCGGCATAAAATTTTTACCGATTCACGTTGGTTCATCTTGGTCACAATCGAGACAATGATATTCATCTTTTTGTACGATTTTATTTGCATCAGTAACAGATCATTTGATAAATATGCAAAATATCACAGATATAGTCATATCAATACATGTATTTACAAATACTTACAAGTAACATTTTGATTCATAAACATAATTACACTTATTGATAAAAAAAAAACCCCAACAAAAATATACATTTAATATTAACAGAACATGTTCCATACATGTTGAATAATATTATCCACACAAAAAGACCTCTTTTTCACCAAGGCACTTACTCACCAAAACAGTAACTTCATGCACTGCATTTGTACCCAGAATGTGTGCTGTGTCCAGAATGTATCGACTTGGACGGATGCCATCATTACATACTAAAAATTATCACATGTCATTACAACTGTGGCAAACAACTAATGTGTTTATTACTACACGTTGACCAGTGCCTCGTGTTTGCCGTCATATGATCCTGATCCAAGTAACTGTAGCCGTCGAGGTTCTTCTCCGAGTAGCCCTTGTACAAGAAAGACTGCCTCATAGTCCTCTGTGTGCCTTCAGAAAAGAATAAATCATTTCATTTTTAGATCATGGTGAAAACTTCTGTTTTACATCCTAATTATGTTTATTATGGAAAGTCCAAATTGTATAAAATTAAATCTATAGCATTTCATTGTTTGTACCGAAGATAAATTACATCAGTAGCCACAAACATTTATACTTACTTGGCAGTAAAGAAGACTTTAATTAGTGTTTTACTGGCGGATACGTGAGTAATAAACGGTTCCAAAAATCCTTCATTTGGCTCTATTATAAATGTATCATCTGCACAAGATTCAGACTTGCTCTCTGCAAAAAGGTGGATTTTTGTATTAATGCCAGTTTAGGTCCAGAGTTTAATTGATATGTAATGTGATGACATTACTTCATAATTTTTTTTTTTTGAGACAGTCAAGTACTTGAACGTGAATGTCTCTTACCAATGGTGACGGCCCAGTAACTAGCCGAAGCAGAGGGATTTTCCAAGCTAAATTGCATTTCTCTTGCCTGTCCTACCAAGCAAGTACCAAAATCTATACTTTCTTTGTTGATCACCAGACTCGGTAGTATTAGTGTTGCCGTAAGTGGCAGTTTCTGAAAAATAAATCCCATATCTTGGTCTTACTTTTCCTGACGTATTTAGACATACATGTCAATTGCACAATAAGCGTCAAGGCTGTTTCGAAAATGTTATTCTTTTTGTGTAGAATATTTAAAAATCAATAGCAGCAACAAAGCACGGATAAATAGAATCACTGGACTTATATTGAATGAGCCCAGAGTCCAAATTATAAAGTGATAAAACCTACCTGAATAGACTTATTGTTAAATTCCACAGTGAGTTGGTCCGTAAACTGTATGCGTCTCTCTTGTCCGTTCATCTCTAACTCCCATGTTTTACTTTGCTCCTCATCATTCTCTTCGTTCCAACAGCTAATACTCTCTAATAATTCCAGACTGATACGGAAACCCACTTGCACCTTGAAAAATAATGATCATTATATATTTACAAATACTGAAATTTTACATTTCAATAGATAAGCGACAGGAATCTTCCTTCATGTATGTGCCTGTGTGTCAATATGTCATGTACACAGTATGTTTGCCAATAACTTGCGTTATCTTATTTTATCTTAATTTATAAACTAACCAACATGTTCTGCCTTGGGTTTAGCGATGCCATTTCCGTCTGAAGTAGCTGCAGTATAGGGGTTTGTGTCTCTGGATCTGTGTAAACAATCTGGAATGGTTCTGATGACAACAATCTGAACACCAGTGGTGTCTCAGTTTGATTGGATAATACAGCACTACACATCTTCAACGACTGAGTCACTATCTGAAGTGTTTAAAGCAATTATATGCAAATAACTTGAACCAATGAAAAATACTGTGTTAATAAGAAGTTTCAAGTTGGCACCTGAGTACAGAATGTCCCAGCTTGGAAGGCCAAAAATTACTTGAAACAGATTGAACTAGAATGCATGCCTTACCTGACCATTCTGCATAAGATCACTTGCAGCAGCTCTGTAATGCATCGTATCATCATCTCGACACTCTATAGTTAACCTAAGGTATAGGAAACATGTAAGTAACATGCCCGTAATACTGGATTATCAATGCTAAGTGAAATAACTGTCGGAAAGGCCTATGGCAGAAAATGAGTACTTACAATGCAGGTTTCACTTGTGCAGTCATGTCCAGACGAAGTGGTGCAACATCAAAATGTTGCTTTCTGTTGACTTTCCCATCTACTTTGAGAGCCGAGCCTTCTAAACTCGCATATCCCAAAGCAAATCCTAAACAGTCGACGACGTTGCTGACGTCCGTGGTCGGGAAAGGAGTGAAAGACACATTTAAGCAAGTGTTACCTCTGGCTGGAACTACCTAAAAAAATGGTAAAATGTACAAGTTAAATATCATGCACAGTACTGAAATGTTACACCTGTTTATCAATACACAAGTTAATGCCATAAAATTTTTCAGACCTACCACTTGAGACGGTTTTATCATATACGGATCGCTTGATTCCGTGCCTCCATGCTCTCTTAATGTAAGTGATATAACTTTAGGTCTTGATTCAATGCTTCTTGCTGTGGATGGCATTGATTCCTCTGTGGTTGCTGGTTTGTTATTCTCACGACTTGCAGCGGGAGTTGTGTCCGGAGTATTTGGAATGATTCCAGTCGGTTGACGTTGGGTACCGGATACACCTGCAAATTTTACAAATTTTCAAAAACTCTCAAATTAATTTAATTATTTCTTATAGTCTTTACAGCTTACAGTTTACTCAACTGTCTCCATCCATCCCCAGGTATATACACGATTACTGTGGTACTCTACATTATGTTGTGAAATATATAGATTTGTCTTCCTATCCAACTTACTTCTCTGTTTCCCTGGCTGTATTTGATTTCCCTGTGGATCCAGTAGTGGAAATATTTCTCCAAAATTTACCACCATATCTAAGAGTTGACTATCCGATTTATTCATGTTAAACGTCTGCCAGTCTAAACGAATGTCTGAAACGAAAGAAGTGTGATAGATGATAGAAATATTAGTCAATATTATCAGGATAGAAATATTAGTCAATATTATTAACAAGTCCATCAATCATGCTTTTTCAGTGTGTCCTACTACTTTGGCACAAATTTTTAAGGATTCGCTGCATGCTATAATACACTTACCAACAGGACTTGAGTTGTTAATTCTCATTTGTCTTGTCACAGGTGCAACCCCTGATACATGTGTGCCAAACCTAAAACAGGAAAGTACCAACTATCAAGATCAAAACGGATTCAAATTGGAAATGAAGTTAAAATCTAGGTTAACTCGTATTTTGTTAATTGGTGAATCATTTATTCACCTCAGGATCGGTTTCTGTCCACTCTTTTGGGCAACAATCTGGAAATTCAAAGGACTGCCAGTCACTCCTAACTTCATCGGTATGTGTACAGGATCCAAGTTCTCAACCTAAAGGAAAGTATGAAATAATATACATGCATTATTGAAATGTCCCCCTGTCTTGCAATGAATACCTTTGTAATATGGTAAATACAAAATTCTCCGATTTTTAAATGATATATTAACTGTGGAACTAACTGTGCAGACAAGTTGGTCGGTATATTCACCCCACATGTCACAGAATGACGTCAGTTCTATCATCTCTTCGGAGAAAGGTTGTAATGATCCCGCAGCAGGGTGGACTGTGAATGATGCACCACGACCCCCGCGTAACATTGTCTTACACAACTCTGAAATAATTTCAAGAAACGTTATGAGTTTGTCTCATTTGTATCATTTGCAAATGTCTTGCCAATTTCTTTAATTATTGAACAGGAAATAATAATGCGTTGTAAACTATCCTCAATTCTTCAGACGTGCATAAACTGGTGATAGTGTTCGCAGCTTCGAAGAAATTTCGAAAGTTTAACTATTTTTACCAAAATATGTGAATTTGGGCATGAATCATGTGTTGAAGATACTTAACTATGTTTAGTAAACGGGATTTACATTCTTTTGCACGACAAGTTTAACATTATTATCGCAAGCTTTAAAATGACAGCATAAACAGGTAGGAATAAACGACACAATAACAATTGTGTGTATGTAACAAATAATACAGTATGTGACAAGATTAGCATGCATTCTTACCATTAAACATTTTAGCATGGAGCTGATCTGTGTAAGCCATGTAGAAAGAAAATATAGCGATAAAAACTATCTGTATTAAATACTCCAGATGTCTAAAACTTACTAAATTTGGATAGATGCAAGTGAACATATTAAGAAGCATCCGAAATAGACTATGCACAGCATTAATTTTCATGTTCATGCATTCCCTGGTTAGCTAAAACTGTTTTTGAGACTGTATCAATCTGTATGTTTGTTGTCCTCTGCAGGTTTTCGGTGCTTAACTCTGTTTCATACAGACATGTTCATGAAACACAAAGTTACCCTGTGAAAACGGTTTTATTACCTGCATGTGCTTTTGCCGGAGTTTTACTTAACGGATCTGCCAAATTTGGTGTCTTTCCAAGCAGGGCCCGTCGTTGACTGCAACAAAAAGGTCACTTTAAGCACTGGTTTTGAGACTGTGATGACCATAATGTGCTGGGATGCCATACAACTTGGATTTAAAGCAGAGAACATCATTGGCCTTATTTAGAAATTTTCAACCCACAATTTCTTTAAGTCCATGTTCACATTTCCACAATGTCAACTCTTGTACATCACATATTAAAAACCAAAAAGGTATTATCGCAAGAATCTTACCTCTTACTTGGCATGTAAGCATCTGGTCTACCATCAGGAGGAGTTGGAGGTTTGGCATAGAAATGTTCTACATTTATACTGAATGGGGCCGTGATGGCAGAGTTGTTCTTTATGTAGAGGTAACACTTCCTATTCTCACCAAGCGGCACACCACTGCCGAAGTCTAACATCAAATCTTCACTGAAACACATAGTTGGTGACGTTTAATATAACATTACTTATTACATTACTTATAAAATCAAACGGATCAGTTTCTTTTCATTAGGTATGTACCTAGGTTCAGCTTCACCAGATTGCGTTCTGTATGTTACACCAAGTCCTTTCACGTCACACCTGATAGACAGTATAACTGGCTCTGACATGCCTTCCACCCAACATGGCAGTTTCAGATCTTCCAATTCACACTGAAATGGAACCAACAAGTTTAATACCAAGCATATTACATTCATATACATATGCAGAATTATATTTCAAAGGAAATGCCACAGTTTTCAAGCACATGTATTGAAGAACACTTACATGTTTATGGGCTGTAAAGTATAACGACAAGGCAAGCTCTTCTCTGGGAGCGAGATCTCCGGATTTAGGTTCAACACTTACACTGCAAAATTCACTGTCTTCACCCTCCAACTGCAGTAATGCATTAAACACATGTATATCAAGTAATAAAACATCGTTGCTTGTAATTTAAGTATGGACCTTACATCAATCAGCTAGGATTGTTTTCCGAACAATATGCATTTTTACATACCTCTCCCCATTCATATTTTGTGGGCAGCATGGTCTGGTTGAGCAGTTTTATGGTGTGCATGAAGGGCACCTCCAGATATACATCACTCAGTGTTACTTCACATGCGAGTAGACATGCTGTGGGGTTTTGCACCTCTGCTCTCACTGCAAGGGCACTACAATATGGAAACAAATATACATTCAGACAAATTAAATGTTCTGACTTGTTGATAATATTCCAAAATAGTGTACTACAATAGCAAAATAATAATTTGTCGGAGACATGTCATTGTGAGAAGGACTCTTTATCACTTAAGTTATAAAAATTGTATCATGTAAAAACACACAATTGATCAGTTAACGGCCATTAAGGCCCACGAGTAAATGGCGACTGTACAATTCGAATGGTAACAAATTCAAAATCTCTTGTTTTGTTATGTCCCTAATGTCTAACATGCCAAGTACTGTACAGACAATCGTATTATGTACAGCATTAGAAAATTACTAAACTACTTATGAATAAGCAAAAATAATGTCAATGCAGCAAATTTTCAAATCAGAATAATTTGAGATAATGGACACATCGTATTTTTCTAATTAACACACACTTCCTGATGTAAATTCCCCTTGTCTTAAATTCACTTTGTGATGAATGAAAAAATTGAATGTGGAAAAGGATTTTGCTGAAAATTACACCAATATTTTTCACAATCAGCACACTTTTCCTTTACTCACTTCTGATGAATTGTGGCAATTATTATTGTTGCAACAACCATTCTGTTACACATAATGTGTCTAGTGTGAGGATAAAAATTCCAATCAACTGTTACTTTAGATTTGGTACAATGGCTTGCCAATGAGTATGCAGACTCACTATCTTTAGATATGCAGACTCACTATCTTTAGTACTATCTTTAGATAATTTAGTTGTTTGCATGCGCACATTAATTAAAAGAAATACGATATGTAGATACTAATAACTTAATCCTAAATGGTATATTTTATGCACACTTTGTTACTTACTCTGGGAAGCACTGAAACCTAAACATTTGTACAAAAAAATTAAAATTATACATTTCATCAGATCATGCATGTGAATGATACCCAATTCCAAATTGTTTGTAATTAGGGTTACGACGGAGCACTATGAAACAAGAAAACTAACCTTTCGTTTCCATCGGCCACATTTAACTCAAACAGAGTTCTTAGGGAACGACACTGGTACGGTGTAAACCTTATCAGGACTTTCATATCCTCCAGTGGTCGTAATTCTCCATCGCTGGGGCAGAACTGAAATTCACTTTCTTCCTGCAACAAAAAAATAAATAAATAAACGTCACTGCATTCATTCAGCAATATCATGAAAGATGAGCGTTTATAATATGTTCAAAAATACACATTTAGCTTTTTTTCTTTTTTCTTTTTTAAACATTAAACTTTAACGAGGTCCATTTGATATGACCACTGGTAACCTCAATTTTGGACTGACTCTGCTGATGAATTTTACGAGATTGGAGCTTATGATTTATAAAATTCTGCGACATGCTAAAAAATCTCACTGTTCACTTACTGCATTATTTTGACTCGAATGCACATTAGATTCTCTTAAAGACCACTTGGCTGAAATTTGGCTTGTATTTCTAATTACGATGGATGATTCCATAGTGTGACCAAGTCGCACCAATCCAAAGTTTAAGTCTGGATTGTCTATTACAACCTCAGGACCCTACAAATAAAATGATTAATTATCATATTAATGATAACATGCACACATTTTTTTAAGTCTCAACGTAAATGTACATTTAATCTATTTTATGTGTTAGTTTGACACATGTACAAAGAGTGAAACATGTTTTACCTTGATTTCTGCTTCCACATAAAGAGTTACAGGTTCTCTTAGATGTTGAACATGACACAAAAGTGTGTGGTTTATCTTTCCTGGTCGCGAGCCACAAACAGTTAGTTCGAAATCTAACTCCTGTTCTGAACCTGTTGAAAAATGTTGCACAATTTAAGCCACTATTCTAAACATAATAGATTCACTGCGAGAATGTCATGTCATTAATATCTTACCCAATTCTCCAAATGGTGGTTCCACTTCAAGTATATGATCAGTACTCAATTTTTCCCATTCAAAGTTAATAGCCGATACACTGCCATTGATCATCTGTAAAGGGAAAAATATATCTTTCTCCAAAACTACTAACAGTACCAGGCTATCTCATATTGAGAAGAAAGAAGAATTCTATTGTCATGGTTATACATTTTAAACCTCTCAACCAAATGGCTCACACAAAATATCACTGACCCTGAACATTTTTTTCACTGGTGTCTCTACCAATATTTGTCCTGGGATGTACACTGCATACGGCTGAAGCATGACCTTGAACTCTTCACACTGACCTTTGACTTCTATTTGCAGTGCAGTCATGTCTTGTATGCCCCCGTTATCTGAAAAAGGGATACCAATTTACACAACAGTGTTTTAGTTGCAACTAAAATATAAAGAACAACATTACAGATGGTAATTCGCCATTTAAACATAAGCGTACGGGAGCACTGAAGAATTTCCATACCAGTCCACATCCTAACGTACCTGAAGGCGGAAGCACCAACTCAGCGACACCATCTGACTCTGATTGCTGTCCATCGCCATCCTCCGGAAAAGGCACCGTAACGGGTGGTCTGGGAATATCTCTCAGAATCATATGAAGTACACTCTGGAATTCTTTAACCTCAGGTGGAGCAAATGTGACGGTAAATTTCGTCGTGGTCCCAGCAGCAAGAATTCCTGAGGAGGGCTCAATTACAAATGGGGTTTCTACATCTTGGATACGTTCCTAAACACAATAAATTGGGCCATGTATTTCTAGGTGAATTCATCTCAATCCGATAGATGTATTACTTGCGTGAAGTAAGGACTTTTCGACAGTATCACA
>JBCAUI010518923.1:0-12021 GCA_038406195.1 Haplosyllis anthogorgicola | reverse complement strand
GGTAATTAGTTGACAGAATTTCAAGCAGATGTCAGGCTAATTTGTTTTGGTGTCCTGATTCCTAGTTTCAAGCACCTGGGGTCACAGATCAGTGCTCACAATGGAACAATAAAGATGCAATATGTTCATGATGTAAACACTGTACCATGCTAAAATGACAGCATGCATTGCATTGTTTCATGCCCCAGTTCCTCACACTCACACCTAATCAGTTGTAATAGTGACCAGGTCATGCAATCATTTCCAGTGCTGTGTTTATATTTTGACTTAGTGCATTGAGGACTATTTATTACTAACAGCAGGAGTCAGCATATCCTAAGGAGGTATTCGTAAATAGAATGCAGTATCAATATGTGGTGTTTCTGTCAGATCTGACAGATCTGTCACATTTGGTTGACATCATAATTCACATAAAGAGGGTTATGTGTTTAAAAACCCCCAGATTTGAGAATTTTTGACCGCTTCATCAGATTTTTAAAATGTATCTCAGAATATTTCCCAAGTGCCTCTTGAATTCCATTTCCGAACTGTCCTGTCTTCAGTTGCCACCCCGTACGCTCACCCCTCCCCCGCCTACGCAAAGGAAAAAATTTCAAAAGAAAGTTTCTTCATTTCGAAAGAGGTTTGAAAGTAGAGTGAATAAATTTTCACAAGCGCAATCTGAGTTGTCATCGCGACACCTAATCTTTCTATTACAGGACCCAGCCAAGAAGTGTAATTTATTCAGTACGATTCTATGGTTAAATTATTTGTTCTGACCTGCCCCGTCACACTGTTCTGGCAGCACCTGTCTAGCAATAAATCTCGTCATTTTGGCGCAAGTTAGAAGACTTTATTCCAATCACTTCAAATTTGGATGAGTTCTCTGTTGGGGTTAAAACTTGTAATCCACCTTTCATTACCAGGACTGGCAGAAAACAAACGTTATATTATTTTCAATAACCTTAAAACTTACGAGAGAAACCTTCACATAATTAATGCCTTGTTTCAAGAAATTATCATTGGTTTGTAATCGCGTACCAAAGTACATACTTGTTGTTGCGCTGTTAATTCAAATAACTTCAGATAACTTTTTGTGGCTAAAATAACAAGACCGAAGAAAAAGAGATATCAAGATGTCATGTTGTCATTAGCGAGATGAGACACCTTGTTTTAACGTCATTTAGCTCAGGGTCCGGGATCAAATGGCCTGGGCTCCCAAGCCATCTCTTCGTTTCCAAAATGATACGAATTCTGCATGTGTACTGTTACAGTCAGACCTCCGTACTTTGACCACTTTGTACCAAGTATATAAATTTTAGTCGATGTAGTGAGGTTATCAACAGAAATGTGGTCGAAGTAAACGTCACATTTACAATGTTAGTAATAGGATACACTTGAAATTTGGTTGATGTGAACTGGTAGAGGTAGTGGTGATCGAAGTAATGGAATTTGGCTGCCACTTTCGACTGCCAGATATTTAAGGTTATATCAATGAGGTAAGAATTTTGATATTTTCGATATTGACATGAACAAAAGTATAGCATTAAACTCTGATAGAAACAAGAATGCCTTCCAATCAAAGGCCAAACCACCCGCTTCGCACATAGTCATTAAACTGCAAATAGTAACTAAAAGGCAAATATTTATTAAAACATGAAAAAATGACAAAAATCTAGAAATTTGACCTTCAAATGAACTTGACCTTTTATTTTTGACCTTGGCCCCATTTACTCAAAGATCATGACATGTAATATTAGCAGACAACACTAAAAATTTTGACATTTTTTATCGCTGTGACCTTGAACTTGATCCAATGACCTTGATACTCAAACTTGACCAAGATATTATGAAGATGTACCACCATACCGAGGGGTTCAAGAGTTATAGCCCAGACAGACAGACAAACAGACACACAGACACACAGACAGACACACAGACACAACTGAAAACATTACCTTCCCGCATACGCGGGTGGAAACTACACCTTTTGCTCTGAGGATTTTTCTTCATTTAACTCTGGTCGTACTTAACATCGTTATTTGGTTATCATCTTCGATCCTCTCGCATCTTCGTACTACATTGACTAATCTTACTTCTGCATAGAGGGACATAAATAAACGGTAATACGTTTCTTTGTATTTATTCTTAATTTTTGAAGCCTGAGTCCATTTTATGGAGCCATTGGTACCCTCTGTTTCGGACTCAGCCTTTGGCTTTCGTTGCTGGCGTACTTACTCATTTGTATGCGATAGTGATATGAACTGACTTGCATTGGACATGGCACGAAATTTCTTCATTTTGTGAAACAATAGAAAGGGACAGCGATTGTACATAAATATTGTTCACAAAAAAGAATTGCTTTGTGACTAATGTTTTATGTAAAAACATTCGATTTAAGATCTAAGATTACAATCGTCCCAATTCATTTCTACTCGGCAATTTTATAACACATTGCCGTTTTAATTCTTGTACCAGGACAATGGCTCTGTTCGGGAGAACTCAGGTTGGACTGAAGGACACATCCTCCAGAGCTAGCGTACCCAACAATGACAAGGCTAAGCTCATGTACTATCTCAACTGCGTTTGTTCTGTTCTGAACCTTGATGATGATGCCGAAATCAACCGCCTGAGGCAGTACAACAGGTAATGTCACTGCTTCTGTCTGTCTGTTCATCTCTTTATGTTTTTCTGTCTGTCCGTTTGTCTGTATATTTGCCTGTCTCTATCTCTTTCTTTGTCTGTGTTTTTGTGTCTGTCTGTCTGTTTACCTTCATTAATGAACAGACTGTAAGTCATGCCATTCTAATTTCAAACTCTCATTTCCATTTTTCTCTGATGAAAATATAAATAACTTTTAGCACTTCACTGCAGTTACATTTCATGCTGAGATCATTCCCTTCAATTGTTCTTGGGCAATATTAATAGTAAATTTCACTATCTGGGTCATCTCTTTATACAGATACAACCTGACTCGGGTTGAGACTGACCGTCTGATCTCCCTGTGTTACCTGTTTAACCCTGACGTTCTGCAGGGAAAGTGCTTCTTTCACAGTGATGAGTTGTGTCAGGGAGACAGCAACAAGTTCTACGATCTGACAGTCGCCAGGACCCACCTAGCGGTAGCCGGGTCCATCCTGATCGGAGGACAAAGACGCCAGGTCCAGAGTATCATGACGTTTACTATGGGGTGGATCAATGAAAACTGGGCCAGCCCGATACAGGTATGATTATGCGGGAAGGTAATGCCTTCAATAACATTTGTCAGTCTGTCCATTCTGCCTGTTTGTTAAATGCCACATCTTAGGTTCGTATCCAGATACATCCTTTTGATATCTAGGTCAATTGGTCCAGTGCAATAAATCAGTGCTTTTGTCATACATTTTTTTGCAAAACAAAGTACGGAGGGATTTTTTCCTCTGTAATACCATGGAGTACTATTTTTTAGTAAATGACCACAAATAATATAGCTTGGAAGACAGGCATAGAAGCAGATTTGCAAGCAACCTGTGCTAAGAGGAAAAAAACAATCTTTTCATTGCCATTTTGTTGGGGCCTCAAAGAAGTTCATATTGTACTTCTAAGGAGCATTGTAACAGAGCATGTCATACTATTAAAACAATCGTAATTGAATTTTTACGATCTGATTTCCACTCTCGATCTATTTTTATCATTGCAGGCGGTACTGGAGGAGCCGCACGATGAGATACGGGCTGAACTGCCGGCGATACGACCACCGAGCCGATCGTGCGTCGTCATGTAGTGGACGTCGCGTACAACGCTTGACAACTTTCAGTGGGGTACAAAGCGCGATTTTATATCTAAAATTGTGTGATGGCGTGCTGAACTGCAATGATAAAGCGAAGGAATTTTCTGCCGCCCAACAATTGTGGCAGCACCTGACGGCCAATCAATACGGGTTACACTTCGTACCCCACTGAACAGGATGATACAAGAATGATTTCCTACTGGTGATGGGATTTAATGAGACAAGATAAAATACTCTAATGCAACAGTAAACCAAAACTAGTGGATTATCTTTGGTATTAGAATGTTCTAATAAAATATGGTCGCTTTGTTAATTCTATTGTTTAAAGGGTCTTACCGAAAAAGTACTGAGAATAGACTTAACGAATTTTCCGGGAATTATTTGTGTTTTTACCAAACAGATACAACTGCAGATAACATGCATATATCAACTTGTCTATTCGTTAATGTCACAATATGTAAATGTACGTTGTATAATTTTTAATTTAACATCAGTGTTTATTTATCACTGCGGGATAGCGCTCTTATCTGATTAATGTTTGATATCAAGGTATCAAGTGTACAAAATATGAAGACATTTTCAAAAATCTGACGACTTTCCGCAACCAGGACGCAATGTCGAAACGTGTCATACTGTCATGTCAGGTGTGCTTATGTCAAGGTCATTCAGAGTCCAAACCACGTGTAAATGTATAAAATCTCTTTGATAAAGCCCAGCTATCGGGGTAAGTCCGCACACAAAGTGATGACGTCACGAAAAACGATGACATGAGCATAATAAATTGAAAGTAGATGTCACTATCTCATGCTGGTTGAAAACCAGTCCTGTAATGCTGCGAGGTACTGCAGTTCAGTGTGTCACACATTATGGAAACTACTGCTTAATATATATTGCAGTTCAGCATGTTATTACGATTTCTTAGCCTCTTGATACAACGATGACTGTCAAATCAAGAATTTTCTAATAAAAGTTAAAGGTACAGAACAAAAGTGGGAACAAAAGAATTCCACTCCATATTGATACTGCCTTCTATTTACCCGTACATCCTTAGGAGGTACTGGTACCTGCTGTTGGACTTTTATGCACTGAGACTGAACCAAAATGTAAACACACAAGTTTTTCAGAAATTCCTTTTACTTATAAGTCTAACTAGACTAATTACAAAACTATATGTGGAATTGACATTTGGTTACACACTTATTAAAATTGATATAAAGGTGCAAATTTTTGTTGTTTTTCATCAGGTTTTGATAACTGTAATCAAAAAATTGAAGCCACATGGAGTTTACTAATTAGTCTAATTAGTAAACAGAATTTCAAAAAAACCTGACTGTGCTGGGGATCTCTGCATGACCAGGGCACAACACACAATAGGCATCAGTGGTTCTGCCCCATTTAACTATGTAACAATGAACAGGTAACTGGTTATGCACCATTTGTCACAGTTGTCAACACTAAGCACATCTTATCCATTCAATCTACCACTCATCACAAATAATTCTAAATAGAAGCCGTACCAATATGAGAGAGAGCTCTTATTGATTCCTGCCTTGTGGGATTCATGTACAAGAGCGAAACTAGAAACAATTAGATCAAACAAGCTGTTTCAGTCTTTGAAGCTGTTAAAAATAGAAAAGGGTTCAATAGATTATAGCAAAATAAAATTGACAGAATTTGGAGAAATACGTTTAAATGGTCCCATGCTAAGTTACAAATCCAGAAGGGCGCAATAAACAGTAATGATTGTACAACCATTATCTTGATTAAATTAATGAATTAATTTAGTGATGTAATGATATATGAGTGTTCAAATTGTTGTTATGAAAGCCCCTTTGAACTAGTATAATTTCTACAAAAGATTTGCTATTTTTCTTTATCCTTTCAAAGATAAACATTCTTCAAATGATACAAAGCAGATCACAAGACACAACATGATCACTGCATGTAAAGTATAAATGTCATGGATCATTTTAATGAAGTTTTAAAAAGACTTGTCACATATTCTTCTGTTTAAATTCAGTATTGGAGGGAAAATCCCGATCAAGATAATCCTATTCATTTTGAAACAAAATTAATTTCATGCTGTGTTTTTGTCTTTTCCGAGGTCACAACTTTTAAGCATAGCCTACTTTAAGATGAAGGGATATGAAATAAAGTCTGAGCAGACCATCAGGAGATCAATGGGGATTCTATTGCGGTTTACAACTGTATAATGTGGATTTACGAGATCCATCTGTTTTCATTGATAGTCTTATAAAAGATGAAGAATAAACTTGACGTTTCTTTGTTCTCGACTCTATAATTGCTTCATCATTGAAATGTTGAAAATATTCTGACATTCTGTAAAAAAACAGTATCACGGGAAAAAGTAAAGAAGCTTCGAAAATGTTCGTTAGTACCAGTTAGGAACAATAGAAATTCACGCCTTGTTGTTGATCGATTGAAGGACCTGGCGTCATGATATATTGTTCACAAAATGGAATATATGTAAAAAGTTGTTCAGTATAAGCTTGTCACCTCGGATTACTGAAATATAATAAGCCACATGATAAATTTAAAGATTCAAATTCCAAAATGGAGAGAAACATGTATCTGTGAAGGATCTAAGTTCGGACGACAACAATAAAAATGTAGAAATTTGATACTTCACGTCAAGAATAAGAGTTACACAAAAAGTAAAGTGCATTAATTCCTCCTTAAACAATTGTATTGAACAACTGTGGTTAGTGATGTACCACGCTAATGTTACATGCCTGAATGAAATCAATTGGAAGAATCAGAATCATTGATGTGAAAAAGAAACATCAACAACTCATCTACCCAAATACGGAAATAATGGTTCACCTTGACTTTTCTTTCATACCTGAATTTGGTTAATTTTAAACTTTTATCACAGAGAATTTTCTACAAAACTATGTGGTAAGTATTTATGATTACATTGTGCTTACCACAGTATCATTGAAAATTGAGGTGAAAAGATTTACAGGTCTAGGGAACGTTGACGTCATTTCCACAATCAGAATTTTTTTCCATTTAACTTCTAACTACGGATTTGTGGCAAATCAAGAAGATCGTATGAATTTGGAAGCGTTTGGGAACAAAGAAATTGGACGACATGCCATTGATGGGCATTTACATAAAGACGCAGAATAGGATTGTATTATTTTAAAAACTGACAAAATTCTCTTCGTTTGTAGGGTACTAAATGTTAGTTTCCATTCATATGCATGTGCTTGAAAATGACTTAAACAGGAAATATCCGTCCTGATAACAATTGATGCTCACTGATGTGAGATAAATTTATTTGATTGGTACGAACTAAACAGAGTTACTTTTCTCTTTAGGACAATAAAACGTTCCGTGTTATTGCTGAGAAGATGTTGCCTGGATGCCTTTAACTAAAGTTTCTGATCAATTTTCTTGATAAAGGTAATTGAATTAAAGCATTGTGAAATGAAAATTCCCCTCATATTACAATTTTATAATTTAGCGTAAAAATGTGCAAAATTATGTAAATGAACAATTATTGCTATGCTGTTGTTACTTTCAGTAGGACTGTTTGAACTGTTGGACTGTTGGACTGTTTGTTTTATTGAAATAGAATTAAGGATTGCAGTTCGTATTGCAGCAGCCTACTGATGGCATGACAACACACATCTAAGTATAGATATGATTTAACTTCAACACATACACATGTTTACTATAGACCAAGATAACATTTTCTTTTTCCACTTTTACTACAAATCATGCAAATGTTACAAGTTTTTGATGTCTGATAATGAATGTAGATTGTTGGATTTGCCTTATACGAAAGATAAAACTAAATCCTTACCAATTGGAGCTTTCAGACAAACAGAAAGCGAAAATGTGAAAGCTTCTAATTTAGTCTTTGGTAAAATCGTCCACACAAAATCCGGACATGTCTGTCTGTAATTGACTAATTCTGTTAGTTTAGTGGTCGAGTAAAAGGAATGGTAAATGTAAGCATCATGTACAAATACCCCTTCAATTTCTTTTACCCAAATTTTATCAAATGAAGAACAGTTATAAATACTACGGAGTGTCCGTGAGTCAAATTTATGGAATCGACAATAAACTAATTATGATGATGTAGCACAATGAACTGAGATGTGACCTCCATATACAGACAGTTGGAGATTAGCTACTAATCTCGGGAGAGAAATAAAAGGAAAATTGGTCAGATTCACATAGGAAGCTGTTCCTAAGACTCAATTGATTCTTTACACGTGGGATTCATCTGGAGGAGCAATCTAATGAAATAAAATGCGCCATATCGAGAAGTTGCCTTAATTTTGAAAAATTCCTTGATTTTCTAAAGAAAACCAATTAGAGTAAACGTGATCCATTTTGGAACAATAGAAATTCACGCTGGTTTTTTTTCGTCCAAAAATTCGAATGTTCTGTTGAAAATAATCAAAGTTATATCTCACAAACTAAAATTATTTTAGGCTTCCAGCGACTGCATTTTATGTTTGATTTAATTGTACCATTTACAATCCAAGAAAATCCTTTAAAGCTGTAGTACAATATATTATAGTAGACCCAGTATATACCCTTTAGTCTGCACGCGATAAATTTATACGATTTTCGAATAGATTGTAATATTAGCTGGTACGAAGAAAAACAAGTACTGGTGTTTCCCTACACTGGAATGTAGGGAATGTGATGTAAACAACTATTCTGCAGGGCAGCTAAAAGGACATAAGCAGCTCTATTATGTATTCATATATTCCAAACATGGACAGCTTGTCTTGATGTAACACCACATTAAGGTTTAAGAAGTAGAATATTCCGTCAGAGAATACCATTGCGAACTCTTATCCGACTATATGGGAGCTATTTTCTTGACAAGTGACAAATTTGTCGTCCCGACATTTGGTTTGTCTTTGAAACTTTTATTAGCTTCCTATTTAAGATTACCATTTAAGATGTTATTTTACTCGTCCTCCTGGAAATGTTCTTTTGCAAATGTCACATTTAAGTACTGTTCATACGGAGCATGAGACTAACGGTTGATTACAGTTCGATAGCAAAAAGAGTTGTCGAGACTGGTCGAAATAGTCGACAAGTCGAATTTAAAACATTAGTCGACAAATTATTTTGGTAGTCGACTATTCACCACGCATCAACAGTTTCAATTTAATGTAATATTTGCAAACCAGAATTTTATTGTGGACATATTAAATGCTGTTTTCATAGTATGACTTAAGCCTTGTGTTAGATCAAAAAACTAAAATGACACAGTGGTTGCACCATGTAACGTAACAATGTGAATTAATACAGATGAACATTGTAAGATTCCACTAGTCGACCATCGTCGACAAATGGTGATCAACTAGTCGACGATTGAATTTTACTAGTCACGACAACTCTGATAGCAAACATAGAGCACGAGTTAACATAAAACTTAGAGTTTACATTGGCTTTGTCACATTAAGGATCCATCTGCTTGGTTGTGAACTTCTCAACTAATTGTACACTGGGCCTACAATACATTATTAATACAATGCAGTCTAACCCAATACAATTTGGTAGAAAGGCATAATCTGAAGGAAACTTTCCAGCTCCCAAAATTAAATTTTATGATAACAGTATTGTAAATGGTGACAAACAGAAACAACAGAAACTTTGCTGAAGAGAAGTCGTACTAAAGAAATAAGTCGTTCATGCTAACAATCAGCTTCTGAGTGACATGTTGAACAAAAATCCCAAATGTTTGATTCACTGATTCAGCTCTAAATTACATAATCTTGCAATCGGCTGTCCAAATACATTTGGATTGTTCTCGAAATGATGGATATTAGACAAAGATGTCAGTTCCCCAGTAGGTGTAGAAGACTCACACATGTAAATCTAACTAGCCCTGACCTTAGGTGCTGATTCCCTTAGATTAAAATTGCATTCCTACCAACTCAAGGGACGCAAATTGGTACAGCAAGCTCTTGTACAAACTAGTATTGATTTATATTCCGGATGGGATTGATTTCATTGGTAAGAAATAAACTGATTTTCACAACTAAGTTGCTCCTATATTTAGATTCGCAGGGCAACCTACGTTTCAGGTCAATGTTTTTGTGCATTTGATTTTAAAGCAGTCAAGATATGGGTACTTTATGTGAACTGGTCAAAATACGAGAGACCCCCGTCAGTTACAAAAATGTTTTATTGTTCCTGTGACCAGAATCTCTGCCCAAAATAGATTGACAACCTCCACTCCAAAAGAGATATAAACACCCAAGTACATACATTCCTTCTCTTCCATTTCAGTATGGCTCTCATCTGTTTGACAAAATAAGCATTATTTTTAGGAAATTTTGAAATCTACGCTGTGCTTGTTTTCGTTGAAGAGCACAGAATGCACCAAATTGTCAAAATGCATCCTTAGTTGTTTTTATTCTGTATTTCAGCGAAACATCGAAGTTTTTGTTCTCTCTCGATGCATACAGACCCTCACTGGGAGAAAAGATTAAATATTTCGTTTTAGTTACACGCTGAGGAGAAAAGGGCAGCGTAAAATTCTTTGTTCGTCGGACCCTCCAAATTGATACGATTGGAGTGGAACAAAAGAATTCTATGTTGTGTCACTAATACAGATAAAATTAGAGTACGGAATTCCGTTGTTCCAGAAGTTACCAGATTTTTATCCGCAAAACATTTTCATGACCACACAAAACTTTACCTCGCTTGCCAAGCAGAACACAATTAGGTTTCTGACAACTTTCTTGAGTTCCTGTTATAATGGAGGAATCTATGAAGCAATGGAATCGCTGTCTCCTTCGTGATTTACAATGTTCAGTACTCTACAGGACGGGCTGGAATTTAAATTGGCTGTAATGTTAGTTTTACGAGGGTAATTTGGTTTTCTGATTGAACTGAAAGTAATTGGCCACTTACACAACAACTGAGACATGTTCTATTCATGATATCTTTCCTGACTAGGATTCAAACCTCGAGATGAGGGACGAATAATGTTAAAGAATCATAATGCAAGGAATATTTCTTGAATCAAGTATTCAAATCGAGTATCAAGGCATCATATTTCTTTTACGACAATAGAAAGAGGCCTGAGCATTAGTGAGCATTGGTTATTTACAATAAAGCTCATGGTTTGTATTATATTTTGCAATAGAATTTCACTCTCTGACTTTCATTGAAACAACACGAATTTCTATTGTTTGATAAACGAAGAGCCTTGAAAGAACATTTCGTCCTGTGAAAGCACCATTTGATACATGTTATGAACTTTGACCCGGGACAATAAGTTGTGTTCTTGTTCTCATCATTATCAACGTGCAGCAGCTCCTGCAGCAACTCCTATCATTATGTAAACGTACAGAACAAAAGAGAGAACCAAAACTGATAGGAATTTCCTGTGATTTGTCTTGTAACGTAATGTTTCTTAAAATGATCTGGAATCCAGATTCAAAGCATTGGCATTTTTATACAGTAACGCTACAAATGTCCTCGACAAGAATGAAGCAAATAACTTTGTACATGAAACAAGTTAGATCAAACAAATCCACCTAAAAGTCAAAGGTGAGCCATCATTTCCATATGTAGGTGGATGTGTTGTTGATGTTTCCTATTCACTCCGATGATTCTGATTCTTCCAACCCGTTGCATCCAGACAAGTAGATCTAACATTAGAGAGGAGTACTATAGAGTGTAATGATTCACTTCATTACAAAATCCCACAGTCTGGGGGAAAAGATATGGAGTTCTTTCATTTTCTGTTCCAGCATGCAATTAAATTGATGTGGTATTGTACTTTTACATTTTTATGAAACAATCCATAAACCTTAACATCTCTGGTTTCAGAACAAATAAAATCAAAACCACACATTGTGTAAGATCAATAAGGGTCAGTAAGCCAGTTTCCTATCTCCACTGGCCAATTTCCCTCACAGTTCCCACGGGGTGAGTAGTTCGTGTTTATAATGTCACGAATGGACAGAATGGGATACTGCTGAAAGCAAGTGTTTTCTGGTATTGCATAGAGAATAAAATTCTTATCAGTGTTCAAATAGCAGCACATTAATATAGAATGTGTTGTTCATTCTTTTAATTTGTTTCCAAATTGATAGGCATTTCAGAAGCTGATGTTGAATAAATCACAGTACACGGAACATTTTGATACGAGTCTTTAAATAGACATAAAACCTAGGGGATAGTGAAACCTTCTGATTTCTCTAGATGATTTTACCTCACTGCACTCAGATCTCACAGTTTGTTGTACTGTGCAATGATGCATG
>JBCAUI010518922.1:0-24769 GCA_038406195.1 Haplosyllis anthogorgicola | reverse complement strand
TTTTTTTTTTGAAATCCCGATTTCAAAGTGCGGCGGGAAATGTAATCCAAACAATTAAATAAAAAAAGCCTTACACCGTTACGTCGGGGCGTTAATTACCGTGCGTTTAGGTTTATGAAAAAACACTGCTACACACTGTTGGTAGTCCGGCATGAAGAACTGACATTTCACTGTAAATCGTAAGTCAGCTGGTAATACTACTGTGCATCATAGCGTGGGTGCCTGATGCACAACCCCACTACAACCTAGTGGCTATCTGCACTGGCTGTGCTAAAACCTAGTCTGTACTCAGCAAATTAGCCTTGCACTAACCAATCCTAATCTTGTCACATCAGAACACAAAAATACATCCATAATTGTAACAGTGGACAAATTGCATTGACGTTATTATTTCATACAGCATTGTTAAATTGACAGTAACGGTGGTGGCATTAATATCTGAAGCGCATAACGTATTTGGCCTCGTATGGCGGTAATAAATAATGTATAATGTACTGTGGACAGAGGTGTGTGTGACCTGTAGTTTAATTAACCTGTAGGAGCGCTTTTATCTGATAAGAATGTTTGATTTGCCTTTTATAGGTCGATAGGTTCGTGCTCAGAGAATACAAAAGCTATAAAAATACTCTCTCGCCTGTCTCTCTGACACCGGCGTATGTTCTGTTCAGTCGTGTCTGTCTGTCGCTGCGTGTATGTAGTTTTCAATTTTGAAAAATTGTATTAGTAGAAGAGGCTCCAGCGGAACTTCAGTGCGCGAATGGACACTTGGCTTTTGTAGATATACTTATATTGCAAATTCCGGTTTCATTTGTCATGAGTTGTCTGAATTTGGAAATGTTCTGATATTGTTCTGATGTCTAGTAAGTAAGCTGGTTAGGTTTCAAATAGATTAGCGTGGAGGACAACACATGATGTATTAGATATTGTGATTTATTTACCACTGTTTCAAAATTTGTGCATTTTGCTATCAAGAACTTAAAGGTCGAAATTCCACAGGTCAGTGACCTGCAAGGCCATTAGGATAAGGTCAAGAATGGTTCTCGGGAAACTGGTCTCGGGGGTGCGTTTTGGTCAGCAATAAACTGCGCATCAAATCGAGGAGAAAAAACAAGTCTCTGATCTCCTGTTTGATCTAAAAGCAGCAAAGGATTTCTGGTACCGAATAGAAAACCGCAGCTGAATATAATATTTCTTCTTTTTGAAAGTCTAGTCGATTTTACGAAAAAGTTTTGATATTTCTTAATGCCCATACTTGATGGTGGAAGAGGGGAAAGGTGGATCTGGATAAAGTCATTTCTTTTGGAGTACATTGTAGATTACAGTAAACAGTCAGAATTTCAAAACAAAACGTTAATTATTTTAAAGCCACATTGTTCACACAAACACCTAACATTTGTTTTCCCGGTTGACTAGGTCGATGTGACTGACACAACAATATGATTTTCCAAAATCAAGTGCAGTAGGAAATGGGAGCCAAAGAAATGTCCCTACTGTATGAAGGCATCCTGAAAGAAAAGCCCGAATTTGACGGGATGAGAAATCGCAAGATTTACAGTCGCAATCGTGGAGAATGAGATGTAATAACGGAGCTCGTAACTAGTGTTTTATTTGGACAGTTGTCATATGTTGAGACTTGACGATGAGGATTGACTAGTTTCGTGCAGTAGTAGCACCACCAATCAGTGAGGCCAGACGTTTTGATTTGTTGAATTACGTCTCAATGAAGGAATTTTACCGAGGGCAGTGATCAGAAAAATAATAAAACTGAAAATTGACTTTGCCATATATATTTTTTGTATTGTTGATTTAAAATTCACGCAATTGACATGTAATTTTTCTAAAAGATGTTCGAGGAAACAATGGAAAGTGGCAATTTTGTGTTATTAGGGCTCTGATTTAAAAACAAAAAAAACCCATTCATTCTTGATTCTGTGGGGGCTGCGGGTAACGTCTCACAAGTAAAGAAAAGTGTGGCCTTACTTACTTCCTGTTGCAGTAGTGTTGTGTGCTCCGCCCTTGTGGAGTCCATGTGTACCAAGGTGCCTAATTAGTAATTACAACTTGTACTGATTAATCACGATACCGTGCCATCAGGCTCAACTACTAGAGAGTAGCAGATCTACAGATTTCTGCAGGGCGGGACCCAGTGAGTTGAAATATCATATGTATTGTGTCCAAAATGGCAACTATCTCCCTATCTCCATACAGTAGAGACCGTTTCAAAAGAATTTTTTTGAAGCAAAAATTATGATTGAAACTATAGCCATTATTAGGCAGCAAGTTCTAATGTTACTTTTTAGGTAGGTCTTGCCTGTCAAAGGAAAGAATTTTCATGGCAATTTTACCTTTCTTCTAACACAGTTCTCCCTCTATTTTCAAGCTTATTTTGACATGGTTTGGAAAGTTAAACAGACCCTTAAAGCCACCGGCAGGCTGCCCCTTTCAACTGCCACTGGTTTCCAAAACGCAAAAGCCTAGCTCTGTGTAAGACTTGAATAACATGAAGAGAAGTTATCGCCTTTCGTGCAATAGACCAGGCTGAACCAATAAGAATGAATCCACCTCTAGACAGACTGTTGCTCAGTTACATTGTTTTAGAATTGCATTATGTATCGAAACAAAATCCGTTTTTGTATGTTAATTCTGTACATATACGACCAAAAGGCTGTCAATACAAGCATTCGCTCTTTGTAAACAGATTTGCCCAAAGGTACAGACAACTTTTGACAATTGATGTACAAATAAATTTAGCTCTGACAAAGGTGGAAATTCTAACCATAAAAGGCAGTATGCTAGTATGTTAAATGTTACTGTTACATTTACATAATTGAATTTCATCACATTTCATAGTTCAGCATCTATAATAAAGGAATCTAGTTGTGTGGGTTTTTTCACTGAGAGTATTTGAGAGGTTTGCGCCTGGGGTCGGTATTAACTCCATGTATTTATTACAAGCAGCTAATTCCACAAAGGAGTTTTATACCCGAACCAAACCACCCACAACCTGAACTTTAAAATTCATCCATTTTGCTTCCTTTTAAAAGTCCTTTTATGTATACCTGTGACTGTTAGTTGAAATGTAAAGATTGTATCGCTGTATGCAGGTTGAATTAGGAAACGGTAATAAAACTACATATATCTATGTAACGATAGACATAAAATACAAAAATGAAAGCACTTTGGCAACGAATAGCTGTTATTGGGAATAAATGGGCCTGTGAGATATTGAGCCCGACATATTTTGCCGAGATATTCTTGACGTTCAGCCATTCAAATATTTATTTAGCAAAATAGGAAAAAAAACGACGTAAATTTACTTAGCAAAATAGGCGATAAAAACGGTCAAAGTTATAATGGCTGCGTTAGTGAACATACATAAAAATGTAGGTTTACACGCATTTATGAAGCAGCTGTTTACTTACTGGAAAACTACGCATAGTTGTCACTAATAACCGAGTAAGTAATTGAGCTACAAATAAATTGATTGATAAATATTCATTCTGTCTGAAAAGCGACCGACAAGGCTGTGCGCTAATTATCTTGTTGTCGTGAAGACTTTTAATTTGAAAGACAATAAAGTGGGACTAACCCAGGTTTCCCTTTCTGGACCAGAAGGGCCAGGGATTTATAAATAATGAGAAATGTAACGACAGGCTGAAAGAAATTATTTTTAATTAATATACATTTGCCTCTTTGCCAATCTTATCATTTTAAACCTTGCAGAGGCAAAACTGCGGTGGCACTGTCAGTCTCAATTCAAATCCAAATAACTAGTAGACCTATTGTTATCTCCTGTCAATTTCAAATCTTGCTGCCCAGATGTTTTTCAGTTACTTTTCAAAAGGGGAATCAATTGTGTGCGCAATTCAAACCGAACTTCAGTGCCAAGTCAATCGTCATTTGTAATGCAAATTTGAAAAACATGAAGTGATATTAGAGGACGAGATGATTTATCACTTTATTCAGCCGAAGGTCGAGGGAACTGGGTCAAAGGCATCTATGTAATAAAGATACCAGTAGAGACGAGTGTGCTGCCATCTGACATTAAGCGGCAATACTGGCTCACAATGCGCCCATCAAGTACTTTGAGCTTACATGCTTTTGACATGATCAAAGGCATAAACTTTCCCGTGTGATCATGATAAAGTTATAAACACAGTTTCGTTTTGTGTGTGGTAGGTATTCTCAGACTTACGATAGTAAAGATGTAAAAGTGGGACTTGCAAATTGCCGTTGCATGTATTTAACGGTGGTCTGTTGTTACTTTTGGATCTTGCTATGAAATGTTAAAATTAATTTTTTGGTGTATCAGGTATTGACCTAATTACCAAAAGAAAGGGAAAACTACGTGTAAGGTCATCATTGTTATTTGAAGAAAAACTTAGAATATGTTAAAGTTTGTCCTCCATTTACGTAAAGCAGCATAACAGAATACATAATAATACATACTAGAATACATAATAAAAATGTGTATCAAAATACCATTAAAGGGGTAGCACAAGGGTAATTTGACATTAGCAAGCAGATACAGACAGTGAATACAGCAATCTATGCAGCAAAATATCATTACCTATAGCTCGCCGCAATCAGTCAACAACAATGAAAAACAGTTGTGTTGTGCTGTCATAGCAATTTCCATATTTCAACACCAAAATGACAACAATATTGGGCGAATCTACTGTCACACACATGCTGTTTTTCACCAAAATGATTTTTACTTTGTATTTGGCACTTCATTGGGCGAACCTACTGTCATCTAGACACTTTTTTCTATGAATATTTGGTAGTTCGCCCAATGCGGATTTTACTGTATTTATTTGTATTAATAGACCTATATTTACTGTGTATTCTTAGTTGGTGCAGTTGTTATTGCGGCACGGCGCGAACCCGCTACAGACGAACTCTAAGGGTCAGTCTGCGCTGGACGTGGCGGCGAACAGTGAGGTGGTGAAGCTGCTGAAGCACGAGATCATCGCGTCCAGCAGCTCCTGCTCCAGCCTCGACGACATCCGCTCCCCCACCAGCCCCGAGACCAGCGACTCCGACAAGGACGAAGAGCACAAGGCAGACCAGGGTACGTGTCGTAAAATATAGTCAGAAAACAGGGTACGCTTTATAAAATATAGTTACAGACTAGAGTATGTATCGTAAAGTGTAGAAAACAGACTAGGGTACGTTTTGCAAAAACACACTGTGATATGCGTGCACACATTTCACTCTCATGGGGATTGCCTCAATAGCATTCATTGGCAATGCAGATCATAGGATAATACATAACACAATCTGCCCTGCTGTCCTGAATGGTTTGAGCTTTGAGCTACATCTCACTTTATGCAAAATTGACCATCTTCAAGACCTACCCTAATACTTGGGTCAGAAAACGTTGTGTGGCGCAAAACAAACTCTACTAAAATGATAGGATACATTTTTTCCAATAAACAGCGCATGTATTAGTTGTCAGTTTCTAATTCGGTTATATCCTTGTAGACTTTGGTATGATCTCGTCGCCTGGCTCGACCGGTAAACAGGACTCTTCGCACCGGCGCTTCAGTACAAGCAGCAGGGGACGGGACAAGGAGGACAAGGGCGCGACGTCACCTCGCCTCACCCTCAAGTTCCAGCACATTAAAAGCAAGGAGAACCGTAGTGGGACGGACTCACACACGCCGCAAAAGGTGTCAAAGCATCACCACACAGGACGTGAAGGACATTACAAGTCGTATAGTGTCACTTTAGGCTCGGAGGATTCCGCTGCCTCAGAGTGCAAGCGCGCCAAGTACACGCCGCCACTCTCCCCGGCCAACAGCACGTCCAGTCAGGATAGTGACCTTTACGATCCCAAGATTGACGGGATCGGATACAATAAAAGTGATACGAAAAGCATTTTGTTTCCGCGCGGGAGGGACCTCAGTCACTCCTCAGTGTTCGGGAATAAAATGGAGAACTCACACCATAGTGGTAAGGAGAATGAGAAGCGACCCCTGGCGCCAGTGGTAGATTCAGGGCGCTTCTCACAATTTGAAGACATAAGTGATGACGAGGGTAACACTGCTAAAGACTCCAATACGAGAAAAGAGGAACCTATGGATGTAGGTTCCAGTGCAGTGTCCACATCGTCATCTTCATCATCCGGCGCCCCCGTGGGAGGAGGGGTGCCACCACCTAGCTCAACAAGTCGATTACGGGTGTCACCGACGCCTTCAAGAAGTACGCAGCCGTCCTCTAGCACTACCGCCGCCGGGCTCTCATTAAACATTCCACCCCCATCGTCACTGTCGTCGTCACATATACCGTCCTCAACTACTACTGCTGCGCAACATCAACCAACCTCAAGCACGTCTGTGACCTCCTCCTCCACTGGCGTACCGACGGCAAGTCACATGTCGCGCCGGCCGATCTATTCACAGCACAAGTCACCTGCCACATCGTCGGCAGATCATCATCATCACCACCATCACCATCACAGTAACATGTCATCACATTCCACGCCGCATGTGTCATCATCGTCATTATCAACAAACACAGCATCATCCAAGAGTGGTGGTGGTGGTGTGCATTCAGGTGATAGCAGTCATAAACATCACACACCAGTCTACGCGCCTGCATCCAGCAGCAGTAGTAGTAACACTAGTGGCACAGGCAGTGCACATCACAACACACAGCATGTTTCACCGTCATCTTCGTCATCAAACCTGCAGCAGCAACAACAAACGCTTTCCGAACAGGAGAAAATCAGGCTGGACAAACAAAGAGAATCTCAGCGGCTTTACCAATTCGAGGACGAATTCAGTGATAAAGAGGAGCCCAGTCGGCTACGGCCTGAAAAGACCTCGCCAAAGTCCGCAAGTGATACTAGTAGTAATAGTAGTAGTCTAGTTAAGGATAGTTCAAAGCTTTCACCAAAGTTTGACTCTATTTGGGATAACAAGTCACCGAAAAGTGGTGATGGTGGTGCGCGAGAGCGGTTGTCCCCCAAGTACGGCACAGACTCGAAACTGTTCAATTCCAAATCGGATAAAGAGCAGCAGCAGCACAGGACGACATTCCCCAGAATAGAGCGCGGCGGTGGCGAGGCGAAAGCCGAAGGTAAAATGTCGCCAAAGCCTGAGAGACATTCCCCGAAACTTGACAAGGAGAATGAGAATGGACGATTGGCAGCGTTAAGCAGTAGCGTGAAGCCCGACAGTAGTAGTGGTGGCAATGGTAACGGTAGCTCCAGGGGCTCACCGAAGTTAGATAAAGATGCCACGGCGCGACTGTCACCAAAGTCGGAAAATAGTAATGGTAGTAATGGAAGTGGGCGATCCTCCCCGAAGGTTCCGCCGCTCAAGATAATCCTCCCAGTGAAAACGACGGCCCCCCCGGCAGCGAGCGGTGAGAGCCTTAAGTCGTTATTGATGAAGCCCGCGCTGCCATACGTGCTCAACCCCACCCAGGACGGGAGCGCCTCCACCACGTCAGGGGAACCCTCCTCCAGTTTTGTGCCAAGTACAGAGACGACCACCACCACGAGTAGTAGTAGTGGTGAGTCTATAGTGTCGAGCCAAACGTCGTCGTCAACTGTGGCTGCACCGTCTGGCGCAGTTAGTAGTGATGTGAAACCCATGGATGAGCAGCCTGCACAGGACAACAAAAAGTCCCCACCAGAGGGTGCACCTGCAGGTGATAACAGCCAGTCAGGAGCCTCCAGTACGACAGACCAGTCACAAAAGGTATGTTATACAGTTATTAAAATTGTACAGATACAGAAATACAAGTATAAGATTGAATGAGATCAATTAAAAAAATAATATTGCTTAATTGGCGCGTGAAGTGGAAAATCAAATGAAGATGCAGAGTTGAGCAACGTGTAGCACTGATTTAATCTCCACACTCACAGTCAGCAAGTTATACCTCACAATATTCTAATGTAATAACTATGCATGTTATTATTGGCACATTTAGCAGCAGTCTCAAGAGCAGCAGCAGCAACAACCGTCATCTACTTCTACGTGTTCAGCCTCCGCCACGAGCAGCACTCAGTCCACGGCGGTCAGTAGCACGTCACAGCAGGGCGGCAGCACCAGCGGCACGGGTAACAACGGCAACAACACCTCATCCTCAGGTGAGTACAGATTTCGAGTGTTGATTTATTGTTAATTATCTCATGTGGCATAGATAAATGGCTTGATGAAACTTACCCTTAAGTAAAAATAGCAAGTCATTCCAAGTCAAAATAGGAAAACGGCTGCTCACTGGAAAGTCTTTGCCTTTCCTTTTTCCCAAATTGTCATTCCCAAATTGTCATTTTGATTCACTGTAGTTATCTTGGATGTTCTATGCATAAATTTTTGATTTCTTGTAGAAAATAATTTTTATAATTCTTCATGAAAGTGATTATTTAAAATGTCATTTAACCAGCATTTAAAGTATAAAACGTAGCTCGTCTTCTGTATTGTTCATAATCATATTCACAGGCAACGGCGTAACGTCCACGCAGCCGGCAGCCCCCGGCAGTGCCACGCAGAACGATTCCATCGCACGGCGGACAAGGAACAAGGAGAAAGAGACGACGGAGAAGGGGAAGGACTCGGCTACCTCAGCCGATAAAGATGCCAAGGACGACAGCGGGAGTGACGGAGGGAAGAAGGACGAGGAGGGAGGAGCCGGCGAGCGCAGGGTGACCAGGTCCGCATTCAGGTCTCAACAGCAGAAGGAACAACCGAGTATGTGCCTCACTAGTATTATTATTAAGTCTGTAGATTATGTATAAATATTAAATAAAGGTAGCCCTCCATGCCACCATGCAATTCCTTTGAAGTGAAATAGCTTTGTGTTATTCATTTGTGCCATATGAATTGGACAGCGCCAACTTTTCTCACCTGGAGTATTAACTCTGATACTTTTATTGTTATTTTATGGAATTATAACTGTATGATTTTATCAAAGAGCTTGAGCTGAGAATAAATGTGTGTATGGCATGCATTGTTTTAGCCTGGAGACACTAACAATAAACGGAACAAAACATTTTTCCAGCGTTTATCTCAGTTGCAGAGGCTCTCAGTTTATAAAGTCGTGTTGTAGCTGTTTAAATGTATGTCCAGGTATAAAAACAACATTACGTTATTCTTTCCAGATGACACGGGTAGCAACTCTGGTGATTCCAGTAAAGACAGGGACAGCAACAACGGAAACAGCAGCAACGGCAACAACAATGGTAACGGCAAGAACCACCGGACGGACCATGATGACGTCAGCATGCATCCGCGTAAACGCAAGTTACGTCCACGTAACGACGCATCGAACGACGCTCAGATGGTTCCGCAGCAGCACCATGATAAACCAGAGAATCCATTCCAGCTCTACCTACAAATCAGGAGACAGGTAAATACCATAAATATATCCCATTTTCGGTGCATATTAATGCATTGACAATTGGTCATAAATAATGATACACCAGGAAAATTGAGTATTGGGAACATGGACTGCAAATATAAATGTTAAGTACATTAGAGAGAATAGGAAAAATTCACTAATTTGTTCTTGGTTGCTTATTTTTAACATTCGATTATGCTCACTTTCAGATTGCATGTCGGAGAAAGCAGTGGGAGGTAGTACAACCCAAAGCACCACAAGGCTTCAAGGACTACCTGCTGGTAAACGGCAACTATGTGTTGGAAGGGAACACGGCGAGCAGGCTGGCGGCACCGATGGTAAGTTACGTCGATAACTACTTCATTGCAATCCTTTTGTAGTACATGTAATTTGTAGTAATATTTATGTAAGAAAGATGCCTTTACTACAGGACAACAGATTGCAATGCAATCAAAGCAGTATAATTATTGTTGTTGTTCGTATTTCAGCTGTCGCCCCCGAACTCTGTGACAGGACCAATGCGAGACTTGTTCATTGAGCATGAGAAGGCGCGGTACCGACTGCGGCTGCAGCACGTTATAGAGAGAGTAAGTATTGACGTAACATAAAAATTACAAATCATTCCAATCAATGGTCTGCTATGGCAGCAGAACTGGTATTTTGTTTTTTCTATCTTACTGCCAGTAAAGGTGTTTAAAAAATGTAACAGGCCTCAAGTGATAACAATAACTTTCATATTTTAGGAGAAACTGATGTTGTCGATAGAGCAGGAGATTCTGCGCGTGCACGGACGTGCGGCTCGAGCTCTTGCCAACCAGGGAACCCCGCTCAGCTTCTGTGCCATACTCAAAGACGAGGAGGTCTACAATCCTATTGGTGCTGATCAGGTAAGAAATGTTACGTCTTAAAGATGCTGAATGTGCGAGAGGATTTGCCATGTTATTTTATTGGCACTTCCATGTACACAGGTACATATAGTTAAGACAAACCAAAGTTCCACACTGAGAACTATGAACTGTAGTTTTGTAGAAAAAAAATAACTAAACAGTACAATATAGTAGAACCTGTTTTTAGTGGCACCTTTTATACGTGATTTTTACTTCAGTGTCACTGTAAAATGAATCCTTATTATTCATGTTTATTTTACCTGTTTGCGGCATACCTGCATTTTACGGCCTCTTTGCCCTGACAAGTTCGGTGCCGCTCAAAACAGGTTCTACTGTACCTAAAAATATCTAAATTTGTGACGAAAATTTCTGACTGAATTTCGAACTTTGATTTTCAGGAGGAAAAGGACAAGAACGTGCGGTCGCGTTATAACGGTCGTCAGTTCCTGTCGTGGTTACAAGACGTAGACGACAAGTACGAGAAGATAAAGGAGGCGCTGCTACTGAGGCATCACCACGAGGCAGAGTCACTGCACGCCGTACAGAAACTAGAGTGGGAGTGGAAGGTCAAGGACGTGTTTGACCACAAGGCGCACACACAGCACATAGACGATATCTGTGTACCCATGGTGCAGGTCAATGATGACTTTGATCTGTTGCCTGCATGACCAACACTCCTGTTGTCCTGGATATAGCACACGCACACAGCTGGTTAGTTGGTTGCTATGGTGATCGTGGCGTCAATGTTAAGGTCGCCCTGGATGAAATAAATACAGGTCGTTTTCTAGAACGGCAGGGAAGGAGGGGCTTAGAAATTGATGCTGTGATCCAATTAAAAGAGTCACCTTGGGGAGGTGACCTACATTCATAAACATTCTGATTGGTTAGTAGGGTACGATGACATTTCATTTATTTGGCGTTACCAAGGATACCATATTCCATGGTAACGACGCACCAATCATATTCAAGCATTCCATCACACACACACAAGTCACACACACAAGAATACTACTGCTGTTTATTTCATTTTACATATTATATACAAGACGTAACAGGGATGTAGTGTTAGCTTCATTTCAGACATCTTCATAGTCATTGTTACTACGAAAAAAAATCAACCAAAAAAAAAAAAGAGTAAGCATACATGTATGGGACTAAAGCCTAGCAGTTTTGACGTCGTAATTCTGTCATAGATAATTGTGCCATTTTCTTAAACTGAAAAAAAAAAAAAAGAAGAAATTTTTTGAGTTGTCATTTAATAAATAAGGAACGTACACGCACTCACGTATTCATGTAAAAAAGTAAAAACGATTACTTTGTAAAGAATATTCATCGTTACGAACATGTTAACTACGAGTAACTTGTATGGTTGCTTCATGAGCTACGCACAAACAAAATACCTAACTGGTTAGAGTGGAAGTTTATAATAACACTTGTATATTCAGACATGTGTAAGGTATGTACGCAAATTTTTGTCTTTAAAATTAAAATAAAGTTCAGAAAAGTGAAAATGTAAAGAATTAAAAATTGAAATTCCTAAAAAAATTCTACTATTTTCAAGGCTTCATTTAGAAATAATATATTTTTCTGATTTATCACATTTTGAGGAATTTGGACGAATGGTGCTGATTTGTAATTTTATTTTCTGCAAAAGAATTCAAAACAAAAAATAAGTGGAAGTTTGCATACATAACTTACAGTCCTTATGTATAGAAAGGCTGCATGTGCGCACACAAACACGGTACAACAGGTCACCCATGCTTCGTCCTACATCGTCACATTATATAGTTAAGTAACACCCAGGGTTTCAGTAGTCATTACAAGTAACTAGTCTTCAGTCGTTTTGATTTGTTTTGTTAACGTAATTAAACGGATTCTGTATATTTGTACAGCTGTAGATTTTTTCGTTCTCGTCTTCATTATTCAGGGTGTTTATTTTTGTTCATTATCATTATGAATTAATTACCGGTAAAATATCGACGTATCTTTCATTATGTTATATTGTACACTGTTTAGTAAGGGTCATGTGTACATATGTACACATGTATATTATGTACGTGTATTGCGAAAAATCAATAGATATTTGGATAGTGCAATTGAAAGAAATGCACATTCAGTGTTTGAAATCTTGCGCACAAACTGATTAAAGTTCTAGAAAGTAAAAAGCTCCTTTGGTGGTTTTAATCGAGAATCAGCTGTCTAACCTTACCATACAGTGTACAACTATGTCTGACTTCCACAGGCCAGTAAGAACGTAGATGTATACGTTACCTCTGTATATTTAGTTCGACACAAGGGCAGAAGCGAAGTGGTGGCGCACGGTGAAGTTTGTGGGTTGCTCCAACGCACAATGAGCACTGTACACACAACATACATACATATAGCGATTGAATATAATACTATTGAATAATAAAACCTTAACTTTGTACAAAGAAAAAAAAATTAAGCGAAGAAAAAAATGCAGATGTGTATAGAATTAATTACAACCTGGTATTCTTGTCAATATTCTACCAACGTACTTACTGTGCTGCTTATTTTTTTGCTGTGTAAAGTTGTTACTTATTCCTAATAACCCAACTGTACCTCTTGTGCTCCCGTCAGAACGGTTGAGAACGAACGAGTCAAATAATATTGATTTATTTCAAATTGTAAAATCTTTCTACCTGGCATCGACAAACAGACAAACTTGTTTGTGTAAAATGAAGAATGCAAGAGCAGACTGTAACTGTACAAAAAAATCCGAAATTTACTGATCTATCTGGTAAACAGAATGGGCACTAAAACGCATCTTCATAGTGATTGTTACGACGAAAAAATTTAAATTTTTGCGTAAACCTATGTAACAGTGGCGCTCACTACTGTTGGCGACACCGCTTATAATATGTATTAGATTGTGTAATTTGAAGATCAACATTGACGAGGCGAGCTTGATGCCCTGCTAATGACTGATTCTGGACAAAGTGCATGCGTGCAAATGAAGACATTATACTATTGCAGCCTGTGTGAGTGCCACTGTGGACTGAACTAAGTGTTATCTTATGCCTTGTGTGGTGCCCCTTTGTAAACCATTGTTCCAATTACAAAATTTTAAAATTGTGAAATTTTTGCTTTGCGTAACAAAACATCCACATGGAGTACCATACACTAATCACACGGTGGGTAATGCGTTAGACTGCTGCAGGGGTTCAGGGAGCAAACCGTTTTTCCAAACTGGCTTTCTCTCCACAAAGTGGAGTATTTTTATTTCTGTAAGAATTGTGCATTCTTAATTTATTGATTCATCCAATAATAACGTGTACTTGTTTGTAATGCCAAAGACAGACAAACGATGTAGTTGGCCTATTACTTGTAACAATAATAAAATAAAAGTGTGAAAGATGGGAAGTTTGAAATTGTATCATGCGATAACAATGCAAATTAACTAAGACAATAGTGATAGGAGACAACACGTGTTGATGATAAATACTTGCGCAGTTTTGGAACAAACTTTTTTTTAGAATTTGGCAGCATGTATACCATTGAGTATGTAATTGCACACGGCACGCTTGTACATAACTGCGCATTGCGCAGACAACTAATTTCTTAAATGGAAAATTTGTGTAGCAGGAACATTTCAAACTTTCCACCCTTCAACTTTTTTTAGAGATGCGTCATGGTTATATTTACTATACATACATGTAGGCACTTGATTCAGGGGCGTATTAATACATTGTGATTAGTGGAGTGAGTGTGTCACATTATTATTTTGTGTGTAAATGCTCTGTAAAAAATAGTGTATGGACGTAAAGATATTGTAGAGTTGCCATGGTGATAAAAGTGTAAATAAGGAGTTATTATTTAAAACTGGTTTTCCATGGTTACATCTTATTTTGTACAATGTAGTGAATTTCTAACTGTTTAAAAAACAGAACAACACACTAAAAGAATGTTGAATTCACAACTTCGTAATTGTACATAGGAAAAGCTTGAGCTTATTAATTTTGAGTGTGGTTCCACTCACAATGATAGAGAGAAAAGAAAGAATGAAGGAGGAAAATAGAGAAAGAAAGACGAATGAATTCCTTTTCTTTATTGTTCATTCTTGGAGTTTAATCAGTGATATTCTTATTAAGAATAGTTGTACATATTTTTTGAAATTCTATTTTGGATTTTGTGAGAGAAGGAAGCAGAAATCCGATCTCTCATTGGATCAAAGTGATTGTACATAGTAAATGAAAGCTTGTGTTTCATTGGATCAATTTTTGAGAGCTTGTATTTCATTGGATTTTGTGAATTTATGAGAGCTCATGTTTCACTGGTTTACCTGTTACTGTACTGATAAAACAGGACGTCAGTGAACGCGTCAAGTGGTGCAAAACGTGGGGCGTAGAAAACTCGTAGAACCTAGTCTAGTTTTAATGGTAAATTGCTTAAATACACGAAATAAAAAAGTCAACTTTCATGCCAGTTTATTAAGCCAAGGTTTGAATATTAGTTACTCGAGACCAAAAAATGTTGCTAAATTGTAAAATTGTTAAAAAGAAGAAAAGAAAAACCTTCATAAAAAATTGTAACAATACATGTTTAATGAAAACAATTCAGCTGCTATTCTAGAAATGATCTTAAAAAGAGTTTAAATTTAGAAATGTAGCATGTAGTCATGGTAACTAGATGAGTAGTTGTGTAGTGTCTCTCACTTCTTACACCATGTGACATGTTCATGTGACCGTCATGTTTTGAAAGTAAATAAAATCCTGCAAACAAGTAACTTGGCCTTTGTTTTAATAAACGTTTATTATTATTCAAGTTTTACATTCATTAAACAGGGTGGCCACGGCACAGGGAAAACCGGAATTTGGATGTTAGCTTTTCCGGACAGGGAAAACACAGGGAATTTAGTTGCAACACAGGGAATTTTTTAAAAACACAGGGAATTTTTAAATTTTTCCAAAAATCAAGTATTTTGTAGTAAATTGCCCTTTTATCCGCTTATGTACCCAGAATTTTTCTAGCCTCGCTTCCCTTGGCATGTTTTCCCACATTTTCCTCCCAGGTCATACCTTTCAACAATTTATCACAGTTTTTTTTTTAGTTCGACCTTAGGGAACTTTCTGTGCAATTAAAGGGGAGGAAAGAATGGAATGTGGATGCCATGTACAATCAAAAAGTGTATTTTGGTAATGAAAAAAACACGGAAAAATATGCGACACACAGGGAAAACACAGGGAATTTGATCATAACCCGAGCGTGGCCACCCTGTTAAAGTTTATGTGATTTTATCATGCATTAGAAATTGAGAAAAAAAATCATTTAACTGGAAGACTTAAAGCGCAGTTTTACCAAGCAAGAGCCTTTGCAGCTAAGAATTTACGCGTGTATTACCTGCGCTTTGACGCGAAGAATCAACGTTCATTTCCGTGCGTATATTCTTAGCGGCAGAAGCTCTTGGTTTATAAACTTGTGCTGAAAGAGTGTTACAGAGGTACAAACGATATTTGTCGAGATTCATTGAGGCAAGAAAGTCATAATCGGATGAGGAATTGGCGCAATAGTTTGAACTATCCAATGTAAAAAGCAAGCCAATGATGCAAATTCTCCAAAAGGAAAAATAACACAGAAAGCCAGACTCTCAAAAAAAGGTAATAACGATGCGTTTGAGAAACAATCCTAGGAAATAAATTTGAAATTGCGCTATCAGATACTGAAAATATGAGTAGCTTTAACTATCGGCAAATCATGGCAGGGCCATAAAATGAAAAGTTCAAACTGGAGGCAAACGTTAATCTCCATAAAGTGGAATTCCTTAAGTGTGGGTTAAATTAAAAAGGGGAGTTTTCAAGATTTCTTGGCAACGTAGCCATCAACATTGGTTTCCATGGCGAGTATTTCACTAACGTTGGTAACAGGCTTTAGTTCTGGACCTTTTATCCACGGATCCTCAGTGCGCATGCTTGTTGCGTCACTTCCTGTTCCTGTTCCAGTCTTGGGGTCAGCGATGCGAATGGCCTGACGCAGAGGGACTGGCTTCTGGATTGGAACAGGCACATCAGGTGGGAAAACTCTGGCTCTTTGAGGGCTGACTCTCAGAAGCTTCACAGCACTGAGGGGACTGCTGGGGGCACTGGCACTCCCAAGTTTCACAGGTATGGGCTTCCTCAACAAAGGGGAACTGAGATCCTCTGATATGGGTCTCCTGGGAATACAGTGTCTTCCTCCCTCCAGGTCACTGTACACTAATTGAGTACCATGTGGGCAAACTATCACCCCAGGAGGATCCCTCCCTTGGGTAAACATTGTATCATCCACAGGAGCAAACGCTCGGTAGGTCGATGATGACGCGTCTGCTGTGTTCTGGGGCTTGGACTCCAGAGACTGTGGTGTCGCGGAGACCACTGTACCAGCCAGAACTGGGACCTTTTCACTTCTTGTGTTTATGGGAGAAACTGTCACAGACACAGGTCTATTCTTTCCACTCGGAAGTTTGACTAGTGAGTCTTTGGCTGGTGGTATCTTTGCATGAGGTCCAGCTACTATTATCGGTCCGTGCTTGGGGCACACTCTGACTTTAGGGTGAGCTTTTCCAACTACAGCTCCGTTTGAAGTCATGTCCCTCATTTTTCCTGAAAGAGGTATGTTAATATCTATGAAAAAAGACAGGGAGAACATACAGTTTCAGGCACAACAACGTAAACTGAGATCCTCTGATATGGGTGGTACCCAACAGGGTATCAATAGTGTAAGAAAATAATGACATCAACAATAAGGTAAATCTTGAATGACCTAAACATATGTCACTTCCTGTTCAGAAACCCACTGAAAATGATCAAAAGTTTAGTCATTAATGATTTACATATTGTTATCATGATTAACAATTTAAAAATATTCTGGACTTTTTATATCATTTTTCCAATGTAAATTTATGCATTTAGTATTCAGTTTACTCTAAATGTACTAAATTTATTAATTTATGATGAGTAAAGCCAATTAAAACAAGTTTAATAAATTTGTAAAACACTTGGAGACAAAAATCAAAAATATACAGACAAAAGTTTTGTACAGTAGCATTCTCACATCACTAATGAATGCTACTGTGCCAAATGTAAGTAGGAAAATGCATTACTTACAGAAATATGGGTTAAATTTAAATTCCAAGCTTCTATAGCACTGACGCATCCAAAAATACAAAAATTATCATAACATGTACAACAGGGTAAAAAGAGAAGCAAAACTTCTTTATTATAATAACAAGTGTAAAGAATATAAAAACAACTCAAAGCGACTTTGGCAAACCATAAATGGTATAATAGGAAAAACTAGTGACAAAACTAGCTGTATTGAGAAATTGTCAATAGAGGGAGTAAATCATTACTCCCCTAGTGAAATTACCAATGCCTTTGGTAAATACTTCTCTTAAATAGGAGAAAAATTGGCTAAAAATTTATCAAAATCCAGCATGAATATCTCTGATTATCTCAGGTAGTCACATAAATTTATATCTCATGCCTTGTTCAGTGTATGAAGTGAACAAAATTATAAATAAATACCCAAGAAATCTAGTTCCAGATATGATCACATATGTAATGTCCTACTAAAACAAATAGGCCCATCACTATTAGCACCACTAGTACACATATTCAATCAATCATTGTCTACAGGAAATTTCCCAGCTGCAATGAAACTAGCTGATGTTGTCCCATTGTACAAAAATAAAGAATGTGATGCTCTAAACAACTATTGCCCAATATCGCTATTTATTACAATATCGAAACTACTAGAAAAGGTTGTATACAACTGCTTGTCCAACTTTATGGAATCAAATATGCTTTTATATCAAAGTCAATATGGATTTAGAAAATCCCGATCCTGTCAGGATGCGATCTTAGAACTCACATCTGAAATTTTAAAAGAAAAAGAAATAGGACATCACATAATGGGAATCTTTTTAGATCTCTCAAAGGCCTTCAATACACTAGAGCATGACCATCAACTGGTTCTCCAGCTATCTCAATAATAGGAAAATTAGAGTTAAATGTCAAACCGCTGCCAGCAAGAAACCCTCTATCTCAAAAGAATATGAAATTAAGTTTGGCATGGCTCAGGGAAGTAATCTTGGTCCTTTGTTGTTTATAATTTTTTGCAACAACCTTTATCTTTCACTAGAACACTGTAAATCAATATTATTTGTGGACGATACCATGCTCTATTTTTCACATCACAACAAGAACTACATGGTGTACTGTATTACTCATGATTTAGAAATACTCTCTGACTGGTTCAGAGACAACAAATTATCCCTTAATCTAAATAAAACTGTAGGTATCTACTTTAGTGATGATCAAAAAATACCACCATTAAAAATGGGGGACTTTGTAATCCCCCTGGTGAAAGATACAAGGTTTCTAGGAGTACAAATTGACCACAAATTATCTTGGGAAAAACAATTTAATGCTGTCTATTATAAAGTACAGCTAAATAGCAAATTACAACAATTAATGCAGAATCTGTTAGACACTAAAACAAAAAGTTTAATTTGCTACTCACATGTATACAGCCACCTAAGTTACTCACTGGCAGCATGGGGCAGTTCATTAACTAAAGAAAGAGTAAAGAAACTTGAAAAGGTTCAAAACAAGTGCATTCAATGGATGTATAACAGAGACAACACAACTAAAATTGAATGTTTGTACAAAAAAGCCGGTATTTGAAAATACGAAGATGTGGTAAAACTTTAATTATTAAAATTAGCCCAATCCTTTAAATTAGAAACTACCCCAAACCAATCAAAGCTATGTTTGAACAGATAGGTGACAGGAAATTGGGAAAAAAGAATCATAAGTACAATACTAGACAAAAAAATGTTCCTAATATTTTACCACACTCAAGGGGTCAATTTAATGTCAGCTTTCTATGTAGAAGTTTAACAGAATACTCAAATTTATCTCATACAGTGAAGAAAATGCATTATTACACCTTTGTCAAGCATATGTCTAAAATACTGATTGACAAATATTAGAATTTGAAGGCATAACCTGTATATCAGATTAAAATGATTTTTACTCCCTGCAAATTTGCAGGCCAAACAATTACATTTAGAATACTTGATGATGGGAAAAATTTGTAGGTGTAACATTTTATATGTGATAGAAAATGAGACTGTTGATTAAAAATTGAATTGTGATGAGATGATGCACTGTCAGAATGGAGTGGATAGGCAGGTAGTACACTGACCTAGTTACCCCTGACCCACTCAGGACAACCAAACAAAATGGCAGATTTTTCATTTTACAACAATTGGGCTGTAAAAAAGGCATAGAATTTAAAATTAAACCTAACAGCAAATGTGCCACATCAGAAACAATTATACAGAATACCGGAGAAGATTAGGTATATGAAAGACACTCTAAAAAGATACCACATCTGCATTACCACTCCTTAAAACTGATCAGTGATTTCTCCTAACCCGGTGAATGTAACAATAACTTGTACAAAGTTTATGAAGAACATAATTACAGTAATGAACTGCTATTCCCACAGTTCTGTGAGTTTATAAAAGAGGAAAAACGGAATGTATTGGTATGATGTGAACACTTACTGAATCATAAAAACCTGACATACTATGAATGGTTGGATACAATATCTAAGGGTGTTGTAAGACCCAATGAGATTGCAATTTTAGGACTGAGCAATATGCTCAACCTACATACAGTTGTTGTGCTTGACAAAGCACTATGGACCACTATTGACCCAGCACATACCAACAATCCTGATGCGATAATGTTGCTATGTACAGTGTGACTTGTGTACTTCAGCAGGAATTTGTTTGGAAAGCTAGTTCCACTATTAGAAACACCTCTACCTGATGCACCACTAGCCATTCCAACCCTTCCAGACTCATTAATTCATGCTTGTGGACACCCCAAAGAGCACCTAACAAAACCAGCACCACCTGCACTAGCACTGATACAATTACCAGAGCTAGTAGATACTGAAAACATGGACCACATGTACAATACGCATGCCAGTTCACAAAGAAAATGTGCCAGCTACAAACATTTCCTAGATGATGATGAGATGGATAATGATCCCACTGCAAATTATGTAGGTCTACCTGTTCAACATGTGATAGGTACTATCACTGTACATGGACACAATTACAACACCAGACAGTGTCCAAAAGACATTTCAGTGCTATTAGACTTCAGCAAGAAAACTCCAAAAAGGGAACCTCAAGCTATTGTATCCTCAGCCCCCCCCCCACCACCAAATGAGGTTCTGCCCTCTTCTCCAATTGGTCTGTCTGCCAAATCAAACCCAACACCTCCAGAACCCAGCAGTGCAATGTCAGATTAAGGGATGATTTGCCATTGTCTGAACTAAAAAGAAAATTAGGAGGACCAGTGATGAGGTCACAAGCTAAGGGATCAGGTAAAATGGCAAAGGAGCCTAAGAAAACGGACAATGGTAAACTGATACTTAGAACCATAGGCATCCTGCAGAGAAAAAGTAAACTGTTTGTCACCTGCCAGTTGTGTCAGACACGATGCAGTGATGTGAGCACCCTCAACGCACACTATAAACAAGTGCACAGAATAAATAAAGTGTGCAAAATTTGTAACAAACAATTTAGTACCCTGAGTGGATACAAGAGACATATGTACAACCACAAGAAAAAGGTGCACCACTGTGACAAATGCAACAGTTTGTTCCAGTTCCAGAGCCTGTTGAGAAGACACATGGTCACTCACAACACCAGGGCCCATCACTGCTGCCACTACCCACATTGTGGCAAGAAATTTAAGTGGGAAGGTGACTTGAGAAGTCATGTGTTTGATCATGATAAAATTTTATACCAGTGCAAAAACTGCACATTCACTATGTACAGTAAACATCAATTCCAGCTACATGCACATGTCCACCAACCACCAAAAACTCACCTGTAAACTATGTGGTCAAAAATTCAGGTTTACTCAACATATTTGTTGGAGTAACATTTTACTTCATCCGTGAAAATGAAATGCATTATATTGGACAAATTTGTTGGCGTAACACTTCATCTTTGAAGAATAAGACTCTTCAATGCAAATTGGTAGACATAACTGATCACAACAGCTGTTTCTGATGTTGTTAAGATTTCTCCATTTCTAGTACTAAGGTTCGAAAGGTTTGAAATTATCGATACATGTATATTCATGATAAGTGTAATAAGTGTAGTAAGTGAATTAAGCTATCTTATGTATATTTATCTATCTCCATAATAATAATTCATTGAAAGAAAGCAATATTATAAAACATAATAGTAAGATAAAAATTTGTGTTATATTATGTAAATATTATAATTTGTAAATATTATGTATGGACACCTTGGTATAATCCACATCAGGTGTAAACAGTAAATACAAAACATACAATGTTAATATATAAAAGGTGTAAAATTTCTGTTAAATGTGATAACCATTATTTCGTATATGCTAAGTAAGTACAAAAATTACAAATGAATTGTTTCAAACAGCAAAGATAACATTCGGAATTTAAAGTTGTAACAAACTATTCATTTTAGTTATACCATTGCCTCAAATTCATTGGTCATATTGTTTATAAGTTCCAGAGCAGTGATCAAACAAACTCTTATAAATCTTTTTAAATATGTTATTTCTGTGTGTTTTTGTTATAACAATTTAAATTATACCAATTTAAATTATACCAAGTCAATAAGTGTAAAAAGGAACTGATCAATCGGCACAGTCATTTGGTTTACACCCGTAGCCATCAGTATGTTTAATCAACAAATAGTGCCGCAAATGCTGTGAAGATTTATATGCTATGACAAAATACTGACAAATAAACATGATTTTTTTTTGTGCTAATTTTGCTAATTAGACAAGGGAAATTTTAATTAGGAAAGAAAAATATTATTAGTGACTTAAAAATTAAACAATTCGAGTAACGGACTGTAATAATAAAACATTTGGCAGAAAATCGGCTATGCTTCCGACAACAAACTTACTTCTCAGTTTTCGTTTCCTGATTCTGTCGACAGTAGAGAGTATACAGAAGAGCACGCAGACTCCGCCCAGGATGGAGCAGATCGTGGTGATCACCACGGCGAAGGTAAACATGGGTCCGAGCCCCTCCAAAGGGTTGTTGGAGTTCCCATCTGAAAACAGATTCACAATCCAACTCGATGCTCTTTATCGACAAAAGGATGCCCTTGTTTTTCTCCATAAAATCACAACGAGCTCTCCTGCAGGGACTACAGTTAAAGAACTTATAACTTTAGCCGTCTCGATTTTAACGACCCAAATTTGATTCCAGGACAGGATGGAGACATGAACAGTGTGTCAGTAAATTACAACATCCCCAGACCAAGGTGTAAAATTGGTACCAGCTCTATTTTGGAGGAGGGAATGGCACGGTCTTCTGTGGAAATGTCACCTGATAACATCACCACGAGATATGATTAGGTGAGTTCTCAGGTGAATTCATAGCTGGGAAGTTAAAAGCTGTAAACCGCAATTGAAGCTTGAACTTGAACAACTGTGGGATATCAAGAGTAAATAAGCCAAATAACCAACAAAATAACTTTACTCACGGACACAGAGATGTTCGTCTGTCCCATCCCGACAATCCTGCGTACCGTCACACACAGCCTCTCTCGCTATGCACATCCCGTTCTCACACTTGTACTGACCGTATTGTGGACAGGCTGAAAACAAAGTGAAACAATGCCCTTGACACGACCTTGACCTTTACCCATCTGATTTTTAAGTGTGGCTGTTTGCATCACTGTGTCATCCGTAAATTTAGTAAAGATACTGTGTCACTGTGTCAAATACATATGAATTGAACCATTTTGGTGAACTAACAATATTAACACCGTTCGACTGTATTACTAAGCACTGCAGTGGTAGGTTTACTAAAAATGTTTAATCCGAGAATCGTTACTGGTATTAATAAATTTGAATCCTATCTACTTAGACAGTTAGGCAAGTTAGACGGGATATGAATTAAGAACATTTCTGGTAATTAATTAGGAATGCTCGCATTTTGAATATTGTATTTCAACTATTAATTTGATACAATTTAATGAATCAAAAATTCGGGAAGCAACACACATGTGTTAGGAATCATGCATTTAAATATTTGTAACAAACATCTGAATGACTAATTTGTCAAATTAGTAAAAGGCAATTTGAAAATCTTTAATGATTGGTATGTCCGTGTTAATTTTGGAACATTAGAACGTTTGGAACATTGTTGTTTTGGCATCAATAGTACATACCTTTTTTCTCAAATGTTCCCAAATAATGTGCAGAATCTTCCTGAAGTGAATATACTCCGAAATTCACCAAAGGATGAAAATCCTATCAATTCGGGACAATAGAATTTCGGACACGTGCTTTTGTAAACACATGCAGCACAGCGTAAGATTCTTTTCTTCTCAAACATTCTCAAATTAGGCGAAACTTGAAATGACGTGCAAGCAAACTGAGTGCAGTGTAGGACTACTTACACATTATTTCACAAATCCTTGTTGTAAAAGATACTCACATGACATAATTGTCATTAATCCCAAAAATTTAATCCGTTATTCTTTTTGTTCTAACCTTAATCCTTATTGTTAAGAGAGGATAAAATTCAAACACTTAGCGGCAGGTTTATTCAGTTGCTCAGCTGTACAAACTGAATGCGACGTGTTCTGTGTTCTGACTTGTGAACCACCTACAATATATCGTTAATGATGTAAGGTACCGGACAAAACCGGCTTTGAGCCCTCTAAAATATTTTTTGTTGGAGGTGGGAGCGGGGGGGGGGGAGAAAACCTCGTTTTGGAACAAGAGGAGCAACCCTACGCTTCATAACTGCATCAAAGTGTCGAATAGCTACAATCGGTGATGGGGCGCAGTGAAAGCAAAGAGCAAGCGAAAGCTTAAAGCCATTTCTATCACATGTATTTCATTCTCAATTCAATAATGACAACCTTAATATCACGCAATAAGCTGAGGTAGCAACTTGCATGGGCAGTGCTACAATAAATAATATGAATAATAAACATTTGAGAATTGGCAAAAAGTAAAAGCAATGAGTTGGCTGAAACTGTACTGTTCCAGACAACACAAAATAAATATCTGGCATGAAATATGGACTGAATGTGAATTTACTTTAATATTGAAGGCATTTTGGACTGATTCTGAACATGCAAAGCTAATTTATGCAATTTGGAATATGGTCACATTGACCAAAATGTGTTTAAAAATATATGCAAACAGTATTCCATATCCAGGAATCCCCTGGGATATACCCTCAACTACTGATGCAGGAATATTACTCATGTGGCAAATTCAATTGAATTCAACAACAGATAGTAAAAAATAGTGAACCAAATAGTGAATAGTGAACCAAATCTGGATTAGAATCAGCTTATCCTGTACTGGATATGCTTAAATATGAAATACAAACTAAATTAAACCAAACAACTTCAGGTGTTTCTATCAGAAACAACTGAAAATGACCCAAAAGTTCATGAACTGCCAAAATAACCTAAATAATAA
>JBCAUI010518911.1:0-12022 GCA_038406195.1 Haplosyllis anthogorgicola | reverse complement strand
ATAAAGAGTTCCAGCAGATATATCATCACATCACTGTCTTGCTTTCGTTGCTTGCTTAGTGCCATTACACTAGCGTCTGCCGTATGACGATCACGATAGAATACTGCAGAAATACGTGCTGAACCGAGTTTGACAATATTTCAAGAAAATGTGCTCAAAGAGTTGGGTTTTTAATTTCTGTATTGAGTTTTGACCAAAAAGAATTTTAAGAGGTTTCCAGCCAGGGTTAAATAAAGTGATTGGGTATGGCTTAAAGGGTGATTGGGTGTAGGAACACCTGCTATTTTCATGTGGGTCTGGACACTGTCTATAAATGAACCAATCTTTACTTTAAAAATACTACAAAGTATAACTTTTTATATGATTTTATGAAAATGGATAAATACACTTTATGTTATCCTATTTTTTTAACCAAATTTAATTAGTCACTTATGTGTGGGAGGGGTCCAAATTTAAAATTTCCAAAAGTGATCCGGTATAGGCACACCTAGTCTATTTAATTTATTATTTAATTCGCTGATCCAGGGTTTTTAATATGTCATTGTATGCTGCAATACCGATGGAATAGAACCGTGTTCTAAGGCAGAATAAGGGAACGAAGAGTAACCGAAAACCAAAATGAGGTCATATAGAAATTGCAATATGCGTGATAATGAAGAAGCGACGATACATTGGATCAGGATTGCCAAGCACTTGAGAATGCGCATCAGTTTCCTTTCATATGCCCTTAATATGATGCCCAAATTGGACGTCACCCTTCCGAGTTAACCCTTTCACAGCTGGTATGAACACGAAACCAATATCCAACATCACTGTATTTGCAAATCATTCTATGTATCTAAATCTAGTTGTAACCAATTCACATGTCCTGTGCAGTAAGATACACCCAAAGTTTGATGTGATTTTACATGTCAAGATAACAAAATGTGTTATGAAAGACTTGCATTTAAATGGTTACAAGTGATACAGCTGGTGATTTAGCTCTCCTGTCACATACTTCCATGCGATGTAAAAAGAATATCTACAGAGAGTTAACACTTATTTCCCTATGCTTCACTGTAGCACTGGGAGCGTGATGCATTCATTCCATATTCGCTGTGCAACTCCTATGCACCAATGAAGTATAATTACTTGCAATAGGCAAATCAATCCATTCTCATTTGTTTGAAGCGTGCACAGTAATGCTGCCCGAGCCAATATAATAAACTGATGGATTGAAAAATGTTCGTCGTCGATTGCATTGCTGTTTTGTCAAGGTTTAATCCGTTTAATGAAGATAATCTGAAGAGAAAAGCACCGCAGAGAGCTGAATATGATAGAAAAGGCTTTCAGCAACCAAGCCAATGAATCCAAAATTGCTGATATATGACGACATTATTGTGAAAATCATTCGATATTAGGATACAAGATCGAATGGGAAATCGTTAAGTGGACACAAATGAAAATTCATGCTCTTCAGTATTTCTGTAGATGCCTGTTTCAACGTTTGTAAAACAAAAACGAAGTAAAATCTCGCGCTTAAAATGAAAATGAACCATAAATATAATATTAGCATCAAGCTTGTTATCGGTTTACTAATAAGTTTGTATTCGATCAATGATCGAGCACCAGTCAACCTTGCACAAAATCATGAAGGTGTGGCAACCAGACATTCTCACCATAGTACCTCAACCATACATCAAATGCTAACTAGAGCTTAATCCCATACCTAAAGCCTTGAAGAAAAAAAATCAATGTGATTCATCGACATAATGTGTGTAATAAATTTGATTAGTACGCTCGGATATATTCACATCAAAAGCCTTACTAACATCAAAGTCAAAATGGACAATATACAATTTTGACAATAAAAATGACAAATCCATGAACCCCGGTTCAGATTAATGCCCTCGTTGACCTATGTCCCAGCTTCCTTTATCCAACCTGTATTTGAAGCTGTCGAGATCAAAAGTCACAAAATGGCCAAATGAGGTCTATTCCGAACACAGTTCACACACTCCTGTTCAATACAATTAACACGGGTAATGTCCACTTTACATGCCATTGCGGCATATTACCTGGCGAGGATTTTCTTGATGTTAACACGAAGTTACCTTTTATGAGGCAATATGTATGCCGCCTCATTCATTATTAATCGTGATGTGTGTATTTGGACCATTTTAATTTCGAATCAATGCGAGTTTACGTTATCTTAGATTTTAATAAAAGTTACAGTATCGATGCTAAGCTGTTCTGCATACTTTTTCCGGTGTCCATCAAAGGCGTCCCAATGATCCCGAGTGATAATGCTTTTAAATCATTCTAGATACTAAAGGGCTTTAGAAAATACTCGTTGCGCATTCTTTACCTAATGCAAGGCTTTTAGCTTTCAATGATACTTTGTTTCTTTGATACATATGTTAGCTTTTCTTTACTGTAGCATCCTACTTACTATCTTTTGAAGCTGATGGCAGGCTTCTATTCATTAAAGCCATCAATTTCCTTTCGATTTACCTTATTTGTATCTGCTTACATACCCGCTTTGTTTCATGTAAAATATGCATAAGCTGCATTTAGAGCATGTGACTTCTAGTACAATATATATTGTCTGCCAGTTTGAATGCATGTTTTGCATGGGAGTGCGCTCGAAGCTGATCTGAATATATAGCCCATTGAGCCTCACATTATGCAGGATAACTGCCTGCTAAACTGCCACATAAATCTCTGGCCTTATTTGGCGGATATGCGATAAAGGCCTCCCAGTTCAATTAACACGAGCTTCATACCCAGTACCATATATGACCAATGTTGTGTTTAGATGATAAATATGACTCTAAGTGCTATAATATCAACCAACGTTGCTTCATACATTTAACATTGCCCTTGTGGCTGAATTTTCTCGTTTCGTTTCTTATATATAATGATATCATAATTAGATTTCACAGAAGTATCACATAAAAAGAAATATTTAAAACGACCAAGGTCATCTGCTGTTACAGAACACTATACCAACATGTGAATAACATAACGTTATCACTGCGAATGTGCCCACGTTGAATAAATATCACATCAATCTACCTACATATTACACTCGTGTGTAACACGTTCTGCATTGGTGGCTGTTTCTTTCACCCAAAGCTGCAACAGCAAATTATAAACAGTCATGTAATTTACACATTGTATAACACTACAAACAATTTTCAATCAATCATGTTCATCGTGTACGAACGAAATGAATTACTACATTGAGTAATAATCCTTATGTGAAACTTACAATTCTTTGACCTTCAATTCTTCCTTGGTTTTTTGCTGCAGCTGCATCTGCTGTGCATGCAGTAGTACCTGTTGTTGTAGAGAATGCATGACAGCAATGGTTTCAGACATTACACTGTATGTAATCACGTAATCCACTTGGCATCACTCTTAAAGATAAACATCCAAGTAATTAAATGCCATTCGAACAGTATGTGACGACAAAAACCGGGATAGAACGCAAAGTCCGGAGATTCGTATATTTGCTCATGGCTGACAACACTGGCGCTTCTTCCATTGACTGATACCTTCTTTTCTTGGTGGGATCACCATACTCTTGTAACACCTTTGAACGAAATTGGTGACACCTTTCCACAATTTGATTCCAAATTCATATAGACTCGAGATGTGTTGATAATAGCCAATGTTGTAAACACTTATGATGGTCACAAGAACCAAGTAAAATATTCAATAACTGATACAGATAACCTCTGTTATTATTGATAGTTACTTATCAATGTTTATCTCCTGTCAAATTTCCACTAAGATATATTTGAGATCGAAATGGTTGGTTCAACAGGTGTATATGTTTTAAGTCCTTTGATTTGGAAGAGATAATTGCCAACATTACGTATGATTTCCAAGTATAGAAGATTTGCTACATCCTGAAGACAATTGATCCCAATTGCACTTGCAGCACGAATGTAGCTGACAGGAAAGCACAAATGACACCTTATGGTGTCCTGAAGCCTTGAAAGGACATGTAACAAGTGTTAACTACAAATTGTGTGTGAGGTAATACAGTGCTTCCGCTTAACGACAGCGTACACGACAACTAAGTACATTTTAACACTCGACTAGATTCACAGCTTAGGCTATTCGTGATGTAAAAATCCTCGTGATTCTTTCAAAAGTCAACTTTCGTTCAGTGCCTGCAGCTTCACCACAATGCTGTAATCCTTTCCTTCTTAAACCAGCTTGTAGTAAAGTGTGCTTACCTGCTGCGATACATTAAAGCTGGCCATTTTGTCATGAAGCTTAAGAAGGTGTTCCATCTATGTCACTCTTGGTACAACTGGATGTGCTGCCTGTGTGAGCCTTACATGGCTTGTGGCTCCTGTTGCTTCTGTTTATAGCCTACAGGTGCTGCAAGCAGCCATTGATTCATTAAAATATCCTTCACTGAATAGCTGTCCCAAAGGTTTCTTCCTTTGGCGCTACAACAATTCATGTCAACCCCAATCTTGTTAATTCATATGTTAGCTCTGAAGAAGTACAAAATTATTTTTGTAGTATATTTATGTATGTATTCCTCTGGTCATTCATTTCTGAAAATCACAAGTACTCTTTCTCTTCCAGTTGTGCATTTCCTATCCTCACACCATGTAGCATCAATTGTTGTGCGGCATATGGTCTACCCGATACATCGCCCTTCGAGTCCATATCTAGACTGTGCTTCTGCTTAGTTCCGAACTACTTACACACTCCAACACGGCTTGCAACACACTTCATCAGACACAGTGGTGTTCAGATGCAAATATGTTTGACCCACGACAAGTGACCTTTGACTTATTACAGCAGTGGTTCCGTGCTTTGTTGTTCGTTGTTTGTACTGAGGGAAGACCAAATTTCAGCACAACAGGGCTTCGAGACTTTTGAAGTCATTTCCATTCACAATCGTATTACTCTTCACACGTGACTATATGAATTCCGTTATCAACGTTGCCGTCATGGCCCGAATCACAATTTTTATAATTCAAGGGGAAAATCGATTGTGTCTCGTCTCCTTTTGTCATTGTCTAAGATGTTCTCCGTATAGCATGTGTGGCATAACGGTTTCACCCAGTGCAGTCTTAAACGTAATAGTGTTTTTAAAAATACTACAGTGTATCAGTCTTTTGATTTGTATGACTATTTAAGGAGTCATTGTATTTCAAATGGACTCCACTACTGATTAGAAATACGTGTATTTGTTGTGTGTTCCTATTTCATTCTCACTTTTCTCATCGGTTCTCATCTGCAAACATTGCAACTGCTATCTTCGCGATGTGATGACAAGAACCTAAGTAAAGACCACCGCCTTTCAATATACTGCTGCATAAACCCATCTGGAGTCTGAAGTTTGGAAATGCCCGTTGAGATTTCTCGCAATTCAGCACATACTTCATCACACGACTGGGAGACCTTTTTCTGCAGATATTCTTTCAAGACCGACATAAAACTTGCACACCTTCTGCATACATCTACCTCCGATGTTTCTGGCAAGACCGAGATTAAGAAAATACAGAAACCTGATGGAATAACACCGCCGCTTCCTTTCTTAAAATATGTGCGGAACTTATTAAAAATGTGGTATTCATCTTTAATTTTTTCAATATAATTGGCTGTGATATTGCTATAGATGCAGTATTCATCTTTAAATGCTTCAGTTTCGTATCGACACATGAGTTGTTGCTGTAAATGTACCGTTTGTATCTAATAATTCACATTGATTAAAATGTCATTGCTTTGCATTTTTATCATCCATACCTTCAGCTTTAAGGATTCAGATGAATGGGCATAAATGTGGCAATGAAACTGCTTACGTTCTTGACGTTCTGCATGGATAACACCAGCTCTATCTCCTAATTTTCAAGATCTGATGTAAACTAACCGGTCATTCTCTTTAAATTTAACCATATCACCTTTCCTTTGGTAATTTGACGATATTTTCTCAAGACAAATTTCCTTGGCTCAACTGAAACCCAGCCTGTGTTTCGTGCGCTGCAGCATACAAAATTAATAGGCAAAACTGCATTTCCAATAAATCAATGGGGATAAAATAACACATCCAGCGCTTATAATGGCTCAACTCTGGCTGACTTTAATAAATTAACGAGTAGGAAATTGGTGGAACAAAAGAAGCACTTTACCCAAGTTAATCAAGTTGATATTTAATGTAATGACTTCGCAGTGTTCAATTCCTTGTTCGACAATGTCTATTGAACCCGATGTTTCGGAATTTTTGAAAAGTGAAATGAAATTTCAGAAACATACATAGAAACCTTCTGCATACTTAGTTGTGTTGTGCGAAGCTTTAGGCAGCCTGCACGACGACAATAAAATAAGCAACAATGCGATCACCGAAACTAACATGACACTAGTTCTTTAAGACATTCAATGAGTGTCCAAAACAGCACTCAAGAAAATCTTGTATTCATTGACCTGCTTATTAGTGGTCTCCTGAACAGGGGCACGAGCTTAACAGTCGTAGGATTTCAATCCATGTCGCATCTTAAATAACCAAAGACTGCTCTTCGAAGATGCAATTCTCTGCAAGAACAATTGGGAGAGGGGACAAGGCAGTAATTTGTGCAGACCCCACGTCCAAACCTTCATCTCTAAATTCAATCAGGAAACCAATTCGCCTCGTGTTCGAAGGCAAATCTCTCAAATCATCATTACAATTCCCTCCCAAACACATACTCTTGTGACACTTCAAAATTTCACTTGTTTCAATCCACAAATCTGGTTTTAAATATTTCTCATTTTTTCAAGATAACATTTCCTTTGCTAAATGTTATTGTGCACTACATTTCCCATGCACAAAATAGATTCCTTTGACGGACACCAATATTAAGCATATACAAATGTCCTAAGATACTATCACTGATAAGTGTCACATGTTCATAGTGCACTATTCTCGTTATCCTTTGGGTTTTAACTCCATACAAAATTACCGTCAGCAACGACATACAATTCCCGTAACAGATGGTGTTTAAAAACAGCTTTATATTGCAAATATATATTTCAATTTCTAAAATGGAATTTCATTTTTGCATATAGCTTTCAGAACATAATTGATTTCATACATTCAGAGAACCTAGGAAAAAATCCTATTTTATCTTTAGCACAACAGAAAGGGTTTGTTAAGCATTGTTGCAAATAGATGGAGGCAAATCCTATGAACTACTGGCCATTCAAAGACAACAAAAGCCATGGAAAAACACACATCAGAATGTAACCATACTTCTGACACTCCTCATGCTGTTAATGGCAACTGGGCTGTTCCATTGTAGATTGAATTACATTCTGTAGTGCCCCAAACTTTCGTGTCGTCTTAAAGAATACGTTTCATCTTACATAACAGCTGGGCACTGCCGAAAAAACGCATCAGTCTCATTGGTGTTGTAAAAAAAATTACTTCCAGGGAAATCATTTTTCTTCGTTTTAAATTTAGAATGAAACAGCCCACCTGCCTTAGGCGGCTACAACTGAATGCACATGCAGATGCATGAAAGCAGCTTAACACCATATACAGGGGCTCTATGCCCGTGGATTTAGGATATAGACAAAAATCCTCCTGTGAAAGCTGTGTTTCTTTTCTGCATATATTGACCGTAATACACTTCCAGTCTTTTTCATCCCATTGTACCATAGTACTTTAATATTGGTGTGCGTTGCATGTAAGGGAAACTGTTTACTATTTGATCGCATCACTTGTCATATCTCTGTCAGAAATCTCTATTGACTGAGAAGTATTAATGGAATGATTCGAATTACTTTACAAATTAATTTTTTGTAAGAAATCAATTATCGATCACCAATTTCTACCGGCTTACACGTACCTGTATACTGGTGAGAGGAGTCGATGTACCGATTCTCAATTTCTTTTATCCCAAACATTTTGCACAATATTCCTTAAATCAGTTTCCAGCAATAACGTTTTACGAAGACGGGAACTCTTATCCACATGCATTCCTTTTTCAACTAATCACAGTCCTTGGATTTCACTTAATTCAGGCAGTTGACACGATTCCTGAGGAAATACGTTAACCCTTTATTTAAGCTTTACAATAACGGAAATATTTGAAATTTCAAAGCACACGACACTTCAAAATGAAATAAAAACATCAAAACTTGACTGTTGTATAAAAAATTTCAACTCTGGTATGAATAATAGTGAACACTGTAAAAAGTAATCCATTAAACTATATTATCACTGTATCTACTTATCATGCTCTACAGCATTTCTTTATGTATGATACAATAGGTACCCACATATGATGCTTGTACAGTCAAAGAGCGAAATGGCTACATTTCGTTTAGCAGAACGTTTCAAGAGTTAACTGTCAATCAGCGTAATATTTCTCATTGTATTTGACTCCAGGTAAAAAAGTACTAACTATTTATTTTGTTTGCGTCAATTTTTAGTATCCTTTGATGAGTCAAGTGGCGATATAAGTTTGAAAAAATTCCTCTTAAATTTTTGTATGTTCATGGTTCGCCATATTCTAGTAGTTGTACCGATTCATGGAAGTTGCCTTGCACTATTTCGTGCTATTTGGAGCAATAGGGCTCAAAGATCGCAATATTTCAGGATACGAAATAGACTTCATAATTTCCTCAATGGCATGACATTAACCCCTTCACTGCTGGACATTTTGGTAATTTTCACTTGAAAATTCATAAACTCTTGACTACTTTTACGTTAGCAAATGTGACATAGTTTGTTTTTATAACAGTACATTGCCTTGCATTTTTATGGCCTATGGTAACACATCTTTTGTTCCACCATTGTATGTTTTGACATTTTACGTTTTAAGGTGGTCACATGACTCTTGCAAATTGAAAATTTAGATAAATTTTTGGTGAAAATGGCATTCGGTGCATTTGAAAAAATTCATATCATTAATACTATTTTGTTGATGGGCCTCAACACTTGATCAAGATTTTACTAGGTGTATCTGCAGGTGTTTCATATGGCCTATGTGTAGGAAGAGGCAATATTTTTGCTTCACTAATTGCTAACATTGAGTCCTCTCACATCTTGGAAAACTAACTTTGCAGATGGACACCTCCTTCCTAATGGGTCAAGTGACGTATTAAATTTACATGTTCAGGTATGTTAAATGGCACATATTTTAGCTAGGTACACATTACTTTCATTCCATTAAAAAAAAAATTCATTTCACATTACATTCTGGTCATGTGACCAAAATAAAGTGACGTTTTACTTTAAATTTTTAAAAAAAAAGTGTCAAAATTTTGCCATATTTATTTTTTTTGAACAACTAGTTTTCATGAGATGGACAGCCTACACTCACAGTAAGGGGTCCTACATGTGACAAATCTATTGGTATTTTTGCTGTGAAAAACACAGCTCTCAGCCATCGACAAAGTCAAATTCATCAAATATGATCCGGATAGGCACTGTACACATTTGCTAGGTTTCCCTACTAATAATGGTAAATTTATGTCATTAGACTTACCTACAGTAAGTACACATACTAAGAGTCACTCATGTGAAAACACATTTACATGCAGTAAATACGTGTGGATTTAATTAGCCACGTGTTTGATACAATGTTTACATAGGGCCTCTGACAGAGGCCCCTAGCAGCGAAAGGGTTAAAAAAAAATTTTCACGATTTCAAAGTTGAGAATACAGTAGGTTACAAAGTGTGACATACAAAGGGCGATAAATACAAGTTACACTGCGTACTCCACTTACCTTTATATTAGAGAGTGTTAACTCAAAAGAAGCTGCGCTTATGTCCTACTGACCAGCATGGAATACCTGTGTGACCTTGTTCCGAAAGGTTGATATTCTAGGGGTTTCTTAAGTTCGTTTACCTAATCTACCAAATCTACCTAATTACCAAATTTTCCAGACATGTCAATTGCCTGGAAAGTTAGGTAGATTTGGTTGAGATTGAAATAAGAAAAACCCTCATTATTTTCCTGAACTGTCCTGAACTAATCTGTAATGGTGCACCTGTGTCCGGATAATTCAATCTCTAATAAATCAATATCCGTGATATTTAGATCAAAATTTCTGCGTTACCGAACTCTGGCCGCTATTCTGATAATTCGATATCCCGTTGAATTCAGTTGAACATTTCGCGTAAAATCAGTACACGGAATTCGTATCAGAAGTTTAACAATAGTGCATGAAAAGCACAGCGTGAGATTCTTTCGTTCTCTCCCTTCTTCTCTTTGTTTCCAAAATGATACGATTTTTGTGTACTGCATTTCGAATTATCCGAGGACACAACAGTAAACAGTTTCATATAGTACTAATCTATGGAAACGTTTTTGCGAAATAAATATTTACAAGTATCTCATACTTATCTCAAATCATCCTTACCTGTATAGTCTCCTTTCGACCTTTACTAAAGATTACAATGTCCCATGGCACGGGGGGCGGGGTTTGTCTGCCTTGTGCGGGGGGAGGGAGGAGATCTGCTTTAGTTCAACTTTATTCAGGCTCCAGCTGCCTCATACTGAAAATCCTTAGGTTTCCTGTCACTACCAACTTAACTTTGAAAATTATGAACATAGATTTCAGAAACTTGGTAGGACCCAAGGAGCACTGCTACATGGGTGCCTTTCTGCTATGATGCATTTTTACCCCATTTTGGACCACTTTTCCCCAAAACCTTGATATCTCGGGAATCGCTTACTGTAGAGACTTGAAACCACCATTGGATTTGGCACGTCCCGAAACCTGCATCCATTTTAATGCTTTTTTTCCCCTGTCAAAATTGTGTAAAACTGGGACTGGCTAAAACAGAAAATGTTAATTTTAACTGGGAAAAGGGGCAATTGCTGAAAAACTTTCACTTAATTTTGTGACTTGTAATTTAAATGTAAAAATAGCAAAACAGTATCTTGCATACTACATAAATGTATTTGCATTCTGAGAACAGCATAGAAAGACTTCACTGAAGATGAAAATGCAAAAGTTGTGTTTTGGAACCCTCCAAAAATGATGAGCTATTGCATTAATAAGTTTTCTTTACTAAAATGGAAAATGTCACAATGTTCTGTGTCCTAAACTTCAGAAGGAGACAAGGATTCGGTAGATGATAAGGATCCGAATATGTCATTAAAAGATGGTTTAATGATTTATTTTGATTTTGATGGATACCGATTTTCCCACTGCACACCCACCTCCTGATATTGCTAAATGTATCAACCTATCTAACTAATCCACCAGTAATGACAGTCAATTCCGAAAACACTGGAGGTTTTTTCCAAATTATTCACAAAGCGAGACAAATTAGGCAAATTTGTCTAATTCCACAGCAAAAATGAATTAAATTTTTAAGATAAAACTAATAGTAATTTTAGTAATGAAACCTAAAATTAATAATCTTCCAAGTTACTAATGTTAATACTAAAAGTAATATCCACTCATTTGCCAAATAAAGCAAATTTGCCTGGATAGGCAAATTTGCTTAATTTGGTCGACAAATAATAATTTGGTAAAACCTTCACTAACTGCATTTTAACTACAGATGGATTCTAACGGCTCTGAGAGTCTAGTACAAACAACGATTTCTGGTGAGAAAATGTTCGGAAAATGTTGGAAAATGTTGGATTGTACAATTAGCAGAACAAAAATTTGCAAATTATTGGCGTTTTATTTTAATTTCGTCACCTTGCAATTGTAACAAATCCACCATCTATTGATGATACGAATCGCATCAGATATTCAATAAAAATACCCTACACATAGGGATTATTTTTGTTAACTGTTTTGATTACCTTTTCCGCCGCACTTTGAAATTTTGATTTCAAAAAAACCCTCATGTGGCAGCTGAAACATGTTGTGCATGGCAAAATATAGCTCCGTTGGTCGCATCAACTAATTTCATCACAAGTCGATCAATTTTTTATTGACATTTAAGAATAGTTTGGCTTTTTAGGGACCAAGTTCAATTTTTACGCTCCTCCCCGCTTATATCGATATCGCTTATATCGATATTTTTTCCGCGCCAAATTTCTTCCATTGACCCCAATGTTA
>JBCAUI010518900.1:0-12022 GCA_038406195.1 Haplosyllis anthogorgicola | reverse complement strand
GGGGGTTGAAAGAAATTTTTCCCAATGGGGGGGGTTGAAAGAGATTTTTTCCCCGATGGGGGGGGGGGGTCTGATGTCAATATACCAAATTACCAATATACATTTCACGTAACAGAACTCAGCTATCACCAAAGGAACCCGGCCACCTACTGGTAGGCCGGGTTAAAAAAGCGCCTGCCACTGTTCATTTTACAGAAAAATTGGTTGCGACTTGCAGTGGCAAATTCGCAAGGAAATTGGGACAAGACTATTATCGCACATTTTGGATAAATTACCCAAGAACGGAATCAAAATGTCCTGAAGGTTGGGGGCGTGCTCGAAGAAACTCCTAAAGAAAAAAAAACGGCATAAAATTTGAAAATGAAAACAATTTGGACCTGTATTAATCTGCCAAGGTCATCCACTGCATTGTTTACTGCCATAAATTTTTACTATACAATAAATATATGAAAGTGTTTTCATATTTCTCGTTCGGTTATGGGTACATTAACTTATTTATTGCACTCATGGTTTAGGAAAGTTACATGTGCGCAAATTGCGCATCGCTCAAATGTTGTTGGGAACTTGGGACACCAACGTTGAATAAACCAAAACTTCGTACAAAAAGTTTGCGACATTTTAGTTAATGCCGATACAATGAAGAAAGATCTGTTGTCTGCGCCAGACATAAATAATAAAAGAGAAACTACCTGGTAGGTCTTTAAAACGAGGGGGGAAAAGTAAGACTATACTTGTACGTGTGTATTGTAGGATGTTAACAAAATTCTATCTTGCCGAAGTTTTGATCAGATGCTTAGGCCTCAAGGGCCCACTCAAGCAGTATCGTCACTCGATGTCTGCTGTTGGAAACCTTCACCAAAGCGAAGACCCTGGATCTTTTTAACTACCAAGATTTACTTTTTCATCATGCTCGGAGAAAATTATCAGAACTGTTTTGAGATTAAATTTCACACAGGTGTGCCTCACGGGCCTCCATTATTCAAAGCAATAAGCTTTCTTCTTTGCTTTTAAAAAAGCCACGGAACAACAACTGCACTTAGATGTTATTTATTTGTGGTCACAAGGAAAAGTAAAAGGAAAAATATTTCTAAAGGTCCATTACATTCCAAAGGGATTTCTTTAGACTAAGACCCACATGTGTGGATACAAGTGCGGAAAACTATCCTCGACGTATTTGTTTAGCTTTCAAGCCCACGACGGGGCTGGCGCCAGCGGTATTATCGCTAAACAAGTTTGGACTCACGGAACCTTATGCGAGTTTGCAGGTGTGCGCTTCAACCCGGCAAAGGTTACGAATTCTATTGCAATTTATCAGCTAAACCGTGTCGGTATGTTTGATGTGGTCTATGATTGACAGTCAGGTGAGGCTCGAGACAGGCCGGCGCCAGAGCGTAGATACCTGTACACACAGTCCTCAATGGGCTGACGTAGACCATTTGCGGCGCCAGTATGGCTGAGTGTACTCTTGTTGATTGTCGCTTGTTCTGCCAATTAATTCACTTGTCAAATCAGATTGAAGGTGTCATGCGAAAAATAAACAACTCTCAAGTGCAATCGAAGATATCAAGTAATAGTTTGAAGTCCATTGTAGTCAAGACGAACTCAACAGGTAGTTTTACATCGCACTGTAAAATTTAACATGACAGCCTTTTTGGGTAACAAGGCCGGACATCAGTGATAATAAAATTAAGCAATAAAATGTTATTGCCATAAATTAAAAGAAAAAAGTCTCAGAATTGCAGGACTATAATTCAGACGACCATAATTCTCGGTGTAATAGCTCCTAAACATTTGATCCTAGAATTTTCAATTGTTGAGGGATCAAATACCATATTGTAAATTAGCAAATTAAAATAAACTACTATTCAAAGAAAATAGTGTGTGCTTCTTCAAAATTATTTCTGAAGAGAAAATTAATTAATTCATCAATAATTAATTTTCTCTTCATTGCAGCAGACAGCCCGATGAATATTCGTTTGCTTCTTTGTAAGTAAAATTAATTCTGTTGAAATAAAAAATATTAAAACTTCTGAGAAAGGAATACAGATATATTTACATGCCTTTTAACTGCAATCAAAACAAATCGATTGCAATTATTTTTCTGATAAAAACAAAACCATTGTCAAAACACGTGTATTTGTTTTGGTCACATGGTTCCATAGTCAGTGCATGATTGGCTTTGTGAGCATTGGGGGCGCCTCCGTGCACACCAGCATCGCTCCTCGGCAGATAAAGCAAGAGTGACGGTAGCGAGTGAGGCCATTCAGCAGCTGACTACCCGACAGCTCAGACCTCCGCAAGATCCAACACAGTTCATCTCAATTATACAGAGAGAGTTTATTTATTCGCTCCTTTGGATCTAAATCATTATTTTACAACTCGTGTGTTTTATCTGCATAAAGAAATATCAAAATGAAGGCTACCACCAAAGTTTGTGCCGCTCGCGCCGTGGAATTCGGGTTGAAAAGCGATAGTCTGAAGATCGGCAGAAAGAACGACTCTAACATGCCTTCCGACGGCGAAATGATGGAATGCTTCAGCAAGTTGAAGGAGTTAGTACCTACCATTCCCAGAGACAGAAAACTATCTCGTGTCCAGCTTTTACAGCACGTTATTGACTATATTTTTGATTTGGAAGAAACTCTGGAACATCACCCAGCAATGATGACACCTCCTCCCGAGTTATTACAGGCAGCGTTGACGATAGAAAGAAGGCCGCTTGCAGAGAACACACACCTCAACACATTACGTTCACAGGTAAAAATTCAATTTTATTCCAGCTAAATTTCCTTATTTTTACTTGTATATTAAAGCATTGGTTTATACGTTAACGATTTTCATTGTACAAATACAAGAGAATTGAATAATTGAGTCATAACCTTGCTACATCACATGTTCCAATGTGAAAAAATTCTCACGCACCAAGCCAACAACCGATCCAGAATTGTAAGGCAAAATATAATGGATTCATGTTCTGGATCAATATCAAAATGGTGACTCCCAGTTTTTTCCTCCTCGATAAAGCCATGAATTTATTATGGATCATTGCTGGGCCCTAAGTAGACAGCTTGATTGCCATACATGGTATAATAAATATAAAGCTGGCTGGCCAAAAGAGGATTGTCTGCTTAATTGGATGTGTGTCGGGGATCGAAAACCTTGAAATTGGGAGGATTTAGGTTGACGAATACACTGAATATGAAATTGGATAGAGCTGGCTTTGGATTTAGCTATTTATAAAGTAATGTGGGTTTTATAATACTTATCTTGTACAGGCGTCACTTTTAAGCCCCAACATGGGTAGATAGGTTCACATGAAATGAAGCCACGTTGTTGAAATGAAACCATATCTTAGCGGCCATAGAAAAATCATTTGTTCAGTTGTATTACACTACATGAATACATTTCTTTGGCTACTTTATATCATATTACTGAAAAACATGAAGATATAAATGTCACGACTTAATGATGTTTCGTGCTGAAATATTAGATTAATAACATTCATTATCCAGTACACAGCAGTCTTTCTTTTATTCCGTCAGTTCACATCCAGATATATTACATTTCATTCATATTTGATCATGTTCTCTCGTTTTATCATTGTAGACTAGTCATTTAGAAAAGATGGAGACGGACTGTGCGCGACCTGCCTCCTGCTAGTCTTACGTTATCACCTCATAGAGTATTATTGTTGTCTGAAAGGTCAGTATTGCCTGGAATAAAATAATATTTAGAAAAGAATAAAGGCGGAAATTTATGGATTGGAATGAAAGGTCGTCGCAATAGAATAAATACTTTTACATTGTTATCATGTGTGAAATTAACATAATGTCTGGATCTGATAATAGACCCTGATTAGGGACGTTGTTGTCTAGGACAATCAACGGAAATGAGAAGGTTTTGAGCCGCAGTCATGATTTTTTAAAGCGGACTTAGTGCCATGTTGGAGGGGACAGTAATCTTCTTACAGCAGCTTCCATGCGCACGGGCTGTAATCCTGGATAATTAAATTGCGTTGCCGTCCTCTCTCCAAAAGGTGTCATAAATGACATTTGTGGAGAAAAAAACGGCCATTGTGACACACAAACTCGAAATTTCATATTTTACATACCACATACATGCTGGTCATACATGCTGGCGCCATAGGTAGAAGGTTACTTTGTGCAAAAGTTGACATTTGAATGTTTGACAAATACCCCTCGTAGGCAGAATGTTTTGTGCACAAACCGCACTTGTTTAGTTTAGATAAATGGCTGTGATTAAACACGTGTTCACGGTGTTGTTTATGTAATAGCTCCATCTTTAAAATGGGAATTGGATACTGTCAAAATTGTCCCGCGTAATTTGTTCCTGTGTTATGTAATTGGCAAAATAAATAAACCAGATTATAAAGATAAAAGCCCTGGGAAGGCTAGTTATTATTGTAAACGTTCAAGCTTTACCTATGGAGTGTAGCATTAATAAATACCTGCATACCTGATTAAAATCTTAACCTTACTTTTGTTTATCTATTTACAGAGATGTCACAACAGCTTCCTCGGTGAGAAAATCAGTCTGTGGCCTACTGGCTACCTGCGGGCAAGGTGCAGCTGTTGAGTACAGCGGTAGTAGGATCTGTTCATTGTCTAGTGAAACTGGGATGTCCAGGGTACCCAAGGCGATGCCATGTTGGAAACTAGCGTCTTACATGGATCTAATGTGACCAGTGGCAGTTTCCACCATTGAGTACTTAACCCCCAGCAGCATGTGGTCACAACCAGGAGCACAACTCACACATCTCGCTCATCCCGTCTCTTGAGACCCTGAAGCATTCCACGGATAGCCCAGTGGCCTGTGCCACAAGGGAGGTTAATGACTACACGGTGCTACCGACACAGTGCGATCGGCTGTCGGGATGAACCTCTTTGCGTGACGAGAACAGGGGAATGTAATGAATGACTTTGATGATGAAGACCTTGCTACAGGTGCAGGCACCTGCCGAGGCATTCCATGTGTACTGTATATATTAATTTAAATGTCTAAGGACCTACCAAATATTTAACCCCAGGGTGTTGGCGCCGATAACCCCAGGGATGTCGAGTACTTGTGACCGAGACATCCAACCCCTTGACGGGGTGCAGACGCCAGTTTTACACGATGGATCCAGTATCAAACATTGTTCAGGATCAGGCACCCACCCACCCCTTTAACATTTCAGTAGCTGTACTAGGGTTAAACTCCCCTTCTGGATTTCAAAAACTGTTTGAAGTCTACGGCTGGACTATATCGAGTGCAATTTCATTTCATTCATCACATCCGAAGGCATTAATTGGATATACAACAGGGTTGGCGACTCTATATGATGAACTCTAGATAAACTGGACCTGTGTATTGTTCAAATAATGTTTTTACATACGAACATAGAATATGATAGCTGGATATAAATACATCTACAAGTAGTACAAATCATCGTAGTACAAGTTGTCTTTATCTTCATGTGAAAATCAGTTTGGGTTTTGAGATTTTAAAGTGAAAAAAGATTATTAAATTCAAGTTCGAATCTACGTGTACTGTAAGGTTTTAAGTTGACAGTAGTAAAGTTGTTACCAGAATTGGGCTGATTTTTACAAATGAAAATACATGAACATAATGATGCTAACTTATTAGATATTACTCATTTTATTTCCCTTTTATCCTTGTAATTCTATTGTATTTGAAGATGAACAAATGTGTTTTCCACCTGTGCATGTGTGTGAGTGATTGTTTAAGTCAGATCATCTGTTTCATCATTTATTCATTTTAATAATTGTGAAAGAATTGAATATTAAAAGAATAAAAACTGTACATATGGCAATTGATTCGGTTTGTTTTCAGTTCATCTGCTCTCCTTATAATTAGAAGCCAAAAAGGCGATATGGTAGTGAGTTAGTCCATATGCGAACCTAATTGGGGTGTCAGTCATTGATTACAAAGCAACTAAATGACAGATGACAGGGCTAAGCTTGCTATTGAATTCATCAATTATCAAAAGGCATCGTACATTACTAATGAAAATTAATCCACTGATCCAGCTTCAAGCAACACCTGTAACATTTCCAGTATTAAAGGTTGAAAGACTCTGGACAGATTGTGCAATTATTACTGAATGGCTTTGCATTTTTGAGACCATTGTAAATAGATAGATTTTAGAGCTTTACGGAAATCTGTAAGGATTATGCTTGGCTACGGAGCTTATGCTGCAAAAGGATTTGTCACCAATAGGCCAGTTGGTGGGCTCCTCTTTGACTCGAGTAGAAGATGAAAAAATCTTAGTAACCAACCATCTGTTCTGGTCATTTAACAAATTGAAATTCACCAAATGCTGCTTAGTATTTTCGAAGGTCTGGCAAACAACAACACATGTTCAACCCTTGGGAATTTCTTATTACTAATACAGCAGTTTGCTTGTTTTCATCTCAAGCCAGGTAATGTCCGTTCTCAGCATCCACTAGTACAGTGTACTTTAATAATCTATGACGTGTGTAGTCATATCACAAACACCAACTGTTCCTGGATATTTCACCAGAATAGGAACAAGGGCTTTGACACACATGACCATATGTCTCGGCTTTCCATATCAAGTCTTCGGCAAGCAAAGCTATCGTGCGTTGTGTTTCACAGTTAGTGCTTCAGCAGCTGGCCTGGACTCTAATTCTGCACGGTACAATTTTGACATAACAGTGGACACGTGCAAGGCCTCTTGTCTTCACCTTCTGTTCGCCCTTTTTAATGAATTAGCCACATATTCAATTTTACCCGCAAAGATAATGAGTGCAGGTGTTCAACTTGAACCAATTTAAACTTCCATCTTTCAATGCGAATTCTCCACTTTGATTGTTCGCTGCATTTCCTGGATACCTTTGAAATCTCCACAATACATACTTTGCATTCATTTCTATCGTAAACCCAAAGGATGATAGTTTGGTGATGAGTTTAAAAGATTCAACCAGAGCCTAAATCGTACTAAATCCATGCTAAACCGTTCACATTTACATGTATTCACAGCCAATTTAATAGCTTTTCACTGATGAAATTTTATACACCAAATGTCCATGTAACACGTTTATAACGACTAAATTAAATATACTAGGAAAAATATATCAACAGGGGATTGTATAGTGGTTACAGATCATAAGATGGAAACTGTATGTACAACATACATGTACCTAGAACAAAGGATACAGAAACTGCAAAATTCGGAAGGACCTCCTGGTCCTGCAGCTGTCCCTCTCGGACTTGTAATCAAGTAAACAAGCAAAACACTACGGCCACGTGCGCACTTATGAGGGTACCTTCTGCCACTGGCTTATTGTTTAAAAACTTCCCTTCTGTTTCACAGCTTTTATTGTTTAATATTCAAATAATTCTCAACTGAAAACTGTTTACCTGCCAGGTGTGTAGCTTCTGATTGATGTCCATGATTTGAACTGTTGGCATTGTATAATACATGCTTATCACCATATGGGCTGATCTAGCAACAAACGGTCTGACCAGCGTTTAGATATTTTAGCACACTCATAGCTGGACCGGAATAATGAAGGCGTTATCGGAAATAAGATATGTATTACATGAACAGCATATAGTTTAATAGCCTAAAATACTTGTAAAACGGGTTTACTGAAGCGTATGTTACTTGTGCTGTATTAAACAGCCGATAGTTAAGGTCTTATGAATATTTTAGACATATGGATTTTGATGTATTTGTGATTGTATAGGTCTAAACTTGTTCTAAGAATAGTAGATCAGGCCTGTGTGTGTGTGTTTGTGTGTGTGTGTGTGTGTGCGCGCGCGCGCGCTTAAATTGCATCCCACAGGCTCTCGCTTTTGAACAAAAATCACATTATTTGCAACGTATATTAATGTAAACTTTACGTTGCGGATAACTTTCAGGTATGTGTAAGTCTTGCCACACACCTGGTGTCTATGAGATGTAACAGAAGTTACAGATGATCTGCCAACTAACATTCATAGTAAACCAACTGATATCAGTAGTTCTTAGCCTTAACACCAGACAGGTGTGACTATTATCTACGATATCTTCTAGCGAGAAAGATTTTACTTTCATATTCACAAGGTATCTATATTGTGTATACCGTACCTTGGACATTTAGCACAGGTTTTAAGGAAGAGATCCAATCATTTTGAAATTAGTGATTTGCTAAGCCCCTGCTTGTTTGCAATGTGCAATCAGTGTATTTGAAGCAAATAATTGTTGTGAAGATAAGTACTCTGTTGGACCTAGTGAATCTATTAAACTTGGTGCACCTGAGTCAACAGGGCATTAACCCTATTGTTTTCCTAGCCAACTACAATCACTACTGATAATCATTCAACTAGCAATTATCATTTGTATTGCTATTTGGAATGTGAATGGTAACCCACAGGTGCACTGTAGCTGCACATGGAACCCCCGAATCTTATGATAATAGTATCAGGAACAATGTATCTATTGATGTGTTTAAAGGTACCTTGAATAATAATGTAGGTGCTGAATGGAATCAGAAATTTAAAATGGCTATTGAAAGCATCCCCCATAGTGTAGAGTTTGTATGGGACGAACACGTGTTGCTGAGACAGAGCCAGGAGAGCCAGGAGAAAATCTGGTCAGGCATTAGCTAATGAATTTTAGCCACTGCAAAACTCCATGGCACTTTTTTGAGCATTGTCGAATGTATTCTCGTGCTTAAAATAGTCTCAGATGTACAGTAAAATCTACATTGGGCAAAGATGTACGAGGATGATAGTAGTTCACCCAGTTTATAGTACGGCCAATGCAGACTTTACTGTACACATAACGTGAAGAAGATGTTACTCTCATCACGATGCATCTTGCACCCTACACCGTATTTTCTTTAAATTTAACACAAGCAAAGAATAGATGTGCTCAATTCCAAAATTTTGTTATTCTCATTGAATTGAAAGAACAAAATAACTGGGATTTTAAGAAATAAAACTGTTTAAGGGTAATCTTCGTGAAAATCTAGTAGTAATATGATTGGCACTAATTTTGTGCGGAAAATTATCAGCCACAATCTTAACAGAACATTTTACGATTGCTTAAGAAAAACGTCACAGCATGTGTAATCACTGTGAGTGAATTACACGCACAAAGTATCCAATGAAGGATGTCTTGTGTCTTCAGTTTCAAACTCTCGCATAAGAATTTCTACTCGTTCAAAAGATTACGCAAACATTCAAATTTTCACAGGATGTGAGTGAACACCTGTGCATCACCAGTGGTACCTACGCACTGAGAATATTAATCCTGTTTTATTCCGTGCCATGTCTTTCGATTTCCCACAATAGGACTTCCTCTCAAAAAGCTACAAAAAAAAAATCCATTTTCTTCTTAACCCGATCTAAAATCGTGTTAAAGTCAAGAAACACACAGGGAAGTCTCCCGTTGCAAAAGGAAATACGTCTTAAAAGTGTAAGAACTTATAAGCAACTCTTAAGTTCACTTTTAGCCTTTGGATCTCTGACTTCCTGGGTTTTATTGTCAGAGATCTTTACATGTGTACCGTGATCACCTGGCAGACTTTTCCTTGAGGCCTCTGATCTGTGACGAGGACTCCACGATATAAAGTACACAAACGTACATTGATACATCACAACCACAGACTAAATAAGGTGCAGTGTATGTCAGTTTACTTTTTACCAAAGTCTGAATCTGACAAACTGATCTGGCTAAAGGAACTGTTCTCCTTGAAACGTTCCAAACATTCATTTTCAACAATTGATTTGAAATAGATTCAAGAAATACCATTCAGTCATATATACTAGACTAAATCAATTTAGTCCATCTATTGGTACAGACATACAGAATGCATACTGTGCACAAGTTGGTACTGCTTGACATTGTCTTTTTGAAAGTGAAAAATCACATGTAACATTGTAAAAGGCATAAATCGTCCATCCCAAATCATCCATTTCAACACTTCTATTAGTGATATGATGTATATGTACACCAATGATAAGAAAAGCCCAGAAATCAATCAGTTTGCTTTTAGAATGTGCCAGTCAGTACATTTCTGATACGTAAAATAATCACCGAGTGCAATCTGCTTCTTTATGTTGAGTATTCACGACAGGTGAGAAGACTTTGCCCGTGATCACTTTCCACTTGCACCAAGTACTTCTCATACATTGTACTGCACTTAAATGATGAATACCTAAACATTTTTCAGTGTCTGAATGATAGACAAGGTGTGCTATATCATAAGGATAGACTCAGGTGAGACCACCTTAGTGGTGTAGGAACATCACCTGTGTATGTGACAGTTATTACCTTGTGCTCACCCTTGATCACCCCCTGTGGGACTGCTAGTCTCACCCCAAGATACTGGCGCCAGTAAGGCTCACTTATCTTAAACATTCCTAACATGAAGTACAGTCTACTAAAAGATTGGCTTTATAATTTACCATAAAAGGTAACTAACTAGATACTGTGCATACACGAATCTCTGGCTAATTTAGATTTTTGTGGCTTTCAGTGGCTCCATAACGTCACTAACAAGTCAACCCCCAACACTTTAATACCCTTTTGTTAAGATAGTTACATAAAATTAAGATACCGCATCGGAGACATAAGTCCACTACTGATATCATAGTTGATTCATTCGAGACACATTTAAAGTGTTTTTCTTTAGAAAAATCCCAACTGATTCACCACTGACATGTAATTGCCTATATTTTGCTACCGTGTCTACATATTATAATTCCTTCTTTGATGTTTTATAGTATCTGCAGTGGCACTCTTGGAAAGAATTAAATGCCCTTTTGAAATTCATAAATGTTCACGAAAAGATTAAACCAGTATTGATGAAGTTTCTCACAATATTATAATGGTACTTGTCTTTATTTGCAATGGTGTGGGATAATCTCAGTGAAGTGAAGTGAAGGGTTCACAGGTGTGTTCACTAAAACTCTCCTCTCACTCGGTAGTTCTACCCAATTTATTATTATTTTTGTATGATTATTTTGGCAACTTGGGTTTTAAGTGCAAGGGATCATTGGTACTTATTTTAAATTGTAATCTAGGCAAACTAGCGATAGTTGCAACATTTACGATGACATTTAATGGCTACTTAATGCAGCCTGCCAGGTGCACTGTTTCAAATCAAGTATGGTGCTCATTTGCTCATTCCATTTGTGTACATGAATATTTTATTGACTAGATACACTTGTAAAACAATAGATCACATTAACAGATGAGGCTACTGTATTACAGTTGGCATGAACTGATAAAACCGTACCTTTGAAAGGTCTGTCACTTGGTATCTAGACAAGGGAATTATGGTATGCACATTGTGGTTTTGACGTTTTTACGAATTCATGTGTTGCCAAACTATGTCCTAATTTCAATAAAGATTATGTAACATTTGAGGAGATGAATTGGCTACTAACTTTTACTTATCATGAGTTCATTTGTGTATGCTAAAGATTGAAGGTTACAGTGACAAGATTTGTGGTCATAAAAATCTACATTTCACTGAAAAATTTCAGAGCTAATATTTTGTTATTTCTGCTGGCCAGTCCACAAAAATTCAAGTGGAATTGTAAATATTAATTCATTTTAATGATGAAAGATTGAATAAATCACAATGGGGAAATGTTTCAATTGATCCATTAGAGTGTAAGAAATGTGCAGATGTCCATAGGCATCTGTGCCTCTGTTTCAGATGAGGCGGGATTGAACAGATGTGGTACCATCTAAGTTGGTATACCCCCTGTTCCACATCTTTATCATGATTCGGAGAGCTGAATTTACTGTTCAGAAAATATAAAGAAATTATGCATCTGTAATGGTAACTTCCGTATTTTGAAAGCTCAAATATGACGATTAATTCAGTTTATGACATAATACAGTTTGTGTCAAACTCGGCTCCACTCTCGATGATAGTGAGCGAAATCAAAGAGCACACATGATGTAGTAGTCGGAGCATCAATAATAAACGATGTATTTAACTTGAAAACTGATCCAGTCTTTATTTGATGTAAACGC
>JBCAUI010518889.1:0-12022 GCA_038406195.1 Haplosyllis anthogorgicola | reverse complement strand
GCTGTTGCCCATGAGGATCCTTCATCCTCCCTAAAGCTGGAGAGAGGGCAAGTGCACTGGTCAGGCCAACAAAGTATGCATAGAGCACCATGGTGCACTGTTCACAAGGTTGCACAGCCAGGGACCTGCCAGCATCTTCTCATCCACATGGATGAAGCATCCAACTTCTGCTCCCAGTTGCCAGTGCACCTCATCAAGCATGATCATAGTGAGTGGCCTGTATTTGGTGAATCACATGCCAAATCATCTGGCTGCACACTCACATCCTTCTGCTGAGAAGTACTTGTGGTGCCATGGTGTGGCAACTTCCATCTTCCATTGTGGGGCAGCTGACTTCTTCTTTCCTGCAGTCATGTTAGTAGCCTCCATTTTTCCAGTTTTGTCTGTGCCTCTGTCATGTTCATTCTACAAGAAAAGTAGATGGGGAGACATCATGGTGGGTGACTATGCTAAATGTGACTTTACGACGACTACCATTGGGGCTACAGGTGCATACATACTGCACTGTCCATGCTGAGGGAGTCATAAGCTGTGTGCATACATACCTTGTTTAAAGGAGGTTCAGCCATGGTGTTGACTCTTCAAAGTCTGAAGTAAAAATGGTGTGGACAAGTGGTCATGTGACACAAAAAAAGGACTGTGGGAACTGGCTGGCTCAGTTTTGAGCTTCAGCTGTGCCAAAAACAATGTCATGGAAAACACATTATTCTAAGTTCCCCAGCCTCTGCTGTGAGTGCCCACAGATGTCTCTGCATTCATTAATGCAGATGTAGCCAAAGACATTAATTAAGTATGTATGTGGTGATTGGTGCAATGTGCTGTTTGCATCTTCAATATCAGATTATCTGTCTCTTTTTCAGTTTCGAACTCATCGAGTTAGCTTATGATCCTGCCAGAGGGGGCCCACACCCTACCTATGACACATCTGACAGATACATGCAGACACCACAGAGATTGTGCAGGTACCTGACCATTGCCCAAATGGTCATCAAACAAGCTAGGCACTGCTTTGACCTGTTAGAGCAACTGGTCATCTTACACAACTACTTATCTTGCTGCCAGCTCCAGTATGCATGTGATGTGGTGCACATGGAGCTCACACAGAACCCTACCAAGGCATTTGATGGGATTGAAGACCTCAACTGAAACACACATGCTCAACTGGCACTGCTGTGGCAGGAATGGAGTTGCTTAGATGATGATGATATCTAATCAGGCACTGCCACCACAGTTGTGTGACAGTTTGTGCAGCTGGTGTATGATGGAGAGAGACATGCTGGTACTCTCAATAACAGCTGCTCATTCGTGGACTTACCTCCTGCTCAGACCTGAAGCCAAACTGCATTGATGACCAGTGGTGTGGGTAGCTGAGTTGAAGGATCTTGGTGTCCATGCATCCTTGTATCAAAGATTTTTGGATAGGAAGCAGCCATCATTGCATGAAGGATCTGCACCAAACAATGCCAGCCAATGCAGTGTGGTGGCATGCCTTGGTCCATCCACTGATGCCAGTCATCCCTGTCATACCCATGACATCAAATGCACTTGTTATGGGTGCTATGGCTGCCAGCACCATGTTTGAACTCAAACCTGGGGCTTTTGAGGATGCTTCTGCAGCCATCAGTGGAGGCACTGAAGTCTGTGTGTAGGAACATGTGCTAGACATGCTCCCCAAAAATTGCTCTGATAGGACATCCAACCCAAGACCAGGACCAGAAAGACATCACAGAGAACATCATGTCTCTACTGGGCTGCATGCATGGCCACAATGACTTGACCAAAGGCCACTGGCTAGTTGATGCAGTTAGGATCCTACTCATACAGTTGTGCCAGCATCACTCCAGGGGCAAGGGCCACAGCAACATCAGAATTGTCATAGGCTCCACTTCTGATGCACCAGAGTGCAGGGTGCATCCACAGCAAGCAGAGGCTGTGCCCCAGAGGGATTCCCACTGCAGATCACCCTCTACGGGGAGGTGCCAGTCATCATCTTGTGGTAGGCACTGCACACTGCCTTGTAGAAGACATCAGTCACTGTCTTGTGAGAGGTGTCACACACCCTCTCAAGACAGATGCCAATCACCATAATGAATCTTGTTAGATGAAGCTACAAATGATTCCCAAATGCAGCCATCCACTGCTTGTAACTTGCAGTCCTGGGATGTTGTAGATGCCTTCCAGCTGTGCATAAGAAGATGTGGAAAACATGATAGAAAGAAGAGTTGTATGTGGAAGGAAGCTGAGAGGGCCAAAGTGGGATGCCATGACACCCTGGACTAGGGCACTGGATGCCAGGGCAGTTGGCAGTCTGGGGACAGCACTGGTGAGGTGGCATGGGACAAGCACTACCCCTCTCTTTGGCCTGATCAGGGCATGAATGCTGACTATCCAGGCAACCTAATAAGGCTGCCATCCCAAGTTCAGAGAGATAATTGCACTTCACAAGCTGCCTAAGCCAGTTTTTGAACCATCCACCTGGACAGACTGGGATGTGAAACCCAACGAGTTGTCCATACCTGACTGGCATGAGAAACTCATTGCCATATTTCCCATGTGTCATAGGGAATTGGCTGCATGCTTCCTTAAAGAGTATCCAAACCATATGACTTATGTGTGCAGATTAGACACATCCAATTTCTACAACTGCTACCTGGGCAGAGATATGACTGGAGACCCAAAGTTACTGTAACAGGTCAAGCATTATGTTGTGGGTCAGCTGGTGTACACAGACATAAGCAGGATCCACCCATGCCCCTGGCATCCTGACCAGGGTGACAGGCATAGCTGTGCCCATGGTAGAGGGCTGGCACACACCCCACCAGGTCTCAAGCCACGGATGCCAGGTCAGATGGCTGCTAATTGAAAAACTGCATATGACGCTCATGAACATAGCACCAGCTACTTTGCCAAAAACCTGAGCACTCATCTTGAGCCCAGACACCTAGCAGGCACTGTCCAAGGAGGATGTGCTTTACCCAACCTTAAAGCAGGGGTCTGCTGGGGCTGTCTGTGGATGGTCTGTCCAACATCTGCCCATCAACTGCCACCCCAACAGTGGATGGTGAGGGGGCTCTGTCTTCACTGATGTGTTCGACTGGGGCCCAGTTTCTTCTCAGCCATCACTGTCAGATGTAGGTGTGCCTGTCAACACTCTGGTAGAGGCTGATGGCTACACTGACTTAAGCATGACATTGCCCAGATCTCAGCATGCACGGGAAGTTCCCAGCATGAAAGAAGTAGCCAGTGGTGCTAGTCTGAACCAGACATTGGTGATGTGGTGCAAGAAGGTGAACACAGAGTGAACCATGATGTGATGTGAGGTGGTCCTGACCACTGCATACTACTTTTCCACAGCATTTCTGGTGATCAAGATCCATTTAGGCAGGGCTTCAGTCCCTGGGAAGGATGGGGTACTGTTCTATTTTTAGCTCCCTGTCTCAGTTACCACACTGCACATGCACAGCAGGATGCATCTGCCATGACATCATGGGCCATTTGCCCCTCATGACATCATGGCAGACATGTCACCATGGTGACATCATCAAAGGTGACATCACTGTGACAAACATATAAAAAACACATGCCATACACCTCATGTTATTTTGACACTATGCAAGCTAGGGGAAGGACCACTGCACACCACTTGACCTCAAGCTTCTGCCTTGGCTGCAGATGTTCAACCACTACTCACATGCAACTTACATTATTATTGTGTTCTCTGAGTGATGGCCATAGATGATCACTAATTGCCTTTGTTTATCTCTATTTGCAAGTTGCCACCAAGCTCATTGTCAGCAGAAGCCCTGTAGTAAGGTGTCAGAGTGGGATCAACACCCTTTCACATGGTGAGGATGCAGAGACCATGCATCCAGAGGTTATAATGCCTGGCACCAATCAAATATGTGGTGTAGCATATGTGACCTATGGTGTTAAGTCAAGCATTAGCAATGATTGATATGTATTGGCTAATTGTTGAAAGAGTACTAAGTTCATGATTGGTTAAAGCCTACATGAAAAATGTGAGGGTGGTGCTTAATTACTTGTATTATATATGACACCTTATTCAAAATTAAGCCACTCTTTTATGCATGCTTATGCTTTTTTTGGTGAGAATAAAGTAAATTGTGGAAAAAAACCCTATTACTCTCTGTTACAGAATAAAGACACAAAATATTGCAGGAAAAGTAAACTATAAGAGTGTAGTAATAAACTGCTAAGCATGTAGTAATAACAAGCACTGTGGCCAATTTTAAATTGGAATTCCAATAGTACAGTATTGTGTCTCTCATTGTTAAATTTTGTAAGCATTCTTTCATCTAACATTTATTCCACAAAATATATTACATAAAAAAATTTGTACTTGAATATGAAGGACTTCTAAATGTCACAGACAAGATGTGACAATGGGCATAATAACTAGAGATGATCCTGAAACAAAATAAATCAAAAAGTGAAATTTGATAAAATCATTGATTTAAAATGCCATGACGAAAATGGAATATGATAGTGTGATGCACACCATATGTGAGGGTGAAGAAATAATAGAATAATAATAGAAGTCTGTAACATTACCTTTATAAAATATGAAACCCCTTTTACTGAGAGTGTGGTATGGCAAGCACTGTGGCCAATTCAAAATTAGAAAACAGTCAATGATGATCTGATTTTGCCATGGTCACTGACTTCATGCTGTGATTGCACTGGACAATGACTGACCTAAGAGCAACTTCATGCTTTGGACAGTGACTTTATAGATGTCAGCAGCATTGTATTTCAGGCAGTGCTGCCTATCTGCTGCTTGTGTTGATTTTGCATGAAAACTTCAAGATCCATTATGATTTACTACTGTATTGGAGATATTCTACCGAATACGAGTAATTCCAAGGTAAAACATTACAAAACACCCAATATATCTGTCACTCTGTGGGGATTTTGCACTAGAAGATGCCGCCCTCTATGCATGCTCCATAGGCCATCAATGGGGATTCTCGATATTGCAACAGATACTTGGACCACACTCCTTCAAAAACAAATACATTGGGTGTTCTCTATTGAATAACATAAAATTGTAAAGATTGTTCCAACTGAAGATGCAGAAATTACATTGTTCACAAATTGAAACACATTTTGAGAAAGTTGGATATGACCTTGTAATGAAAGAATGACTTCATAACACATTATTTGTATTGCAATCACAATGCAGGCTGTCGCTGTATGAGCAAGACGTGGACACGGCCCACCTGCTGGCCAGCACGGCGGCAGTGAGCACCATGAAGGAAGTGTTTTGGAGTGTGGGGTACAACCTCAAGGCGAGAGACAGCGATCCACCATACAGGTCTCACGGCCCTGGCTTCTGAGTCAACCACTTCACAGTACAGGACAGGGATCCAGCCGATATCCACGTATGATTTTTAAAAAATATGTATATTATAATTCTTTTTGTGGACCAACGTTAGGATACTGGTCTGTAAATAGATGTTTCCTCTAGGCAATAGTGACATCTCCTGTAAATGTTAAGCTAACCAACCTCAGTGCACTCACAGCTAAATCAAAACATAACAACAGTGTTGACAATCAGTCCATGACCCCAACACATCATAACATTAGACAATTGAGACAATAGGTAGTCAATCTTTTCATGTTGTGAACTGCAGCTATTTCTCTATCAGCAAGTATAGGTGAGAAATTGACTCATTCAGCCAGGTCCAGGTATTGATCCATGACTTCAAAGTTTTGGTGTCAGTCTGTTGTCCCTATGTTATTGCCTACATGCATCATTGCATAGCAAACTGACCTGACATCAGCTGGAAAATTCATGAACTAGTCACCTCAGAGTCAAAATGTTCTATTTAGAGGCCGTATCCTAATGAGTTCCTTTTACAAGCCGCTTGTGACATCTGTTTCGGTGTTGGAGTTACTCTGCCCATAAGTTTAAAATCCAAGGTGTCATCACGACTGATAGAATGATGACTGTATTCATAATGGCTACTTTGTATTGCAACAGGGGAGTTGTGATAAGACAAGAATTTACAGTTCCTGTCAGTTCTATTCATCAATAAATCACTGTTTAGACAAATCATGGAATCTGTTGCGGCGAGTGTTGTTCATTTCATGTGACTACAGTAACATCTTAACGTTACACCTTATTCCCCTAGTCTTCAGTTGGTGATGAAGGTTTCTCCAAATTGAAATTCACTTAACTAATTGACCTAATTGACCTAATTCACATAGTTTTTTCAAATTCCTGAGACAGGTTTATGAACTAAAACATCAGTAAGTGCACTGATTTTGGTAAAATACGCTGATATCAATATACTGTAGACACCTACCAAAACTGGTATCATTGGCACACTAGAAACGGTAGACACACCAAAAATCGTTCCTTCCTAATTAGGTTCCAAGGTAAATTAGGTGAATTAGGTGGACATCAAATTTGGTGAACCTCCATTGTCCTCAGTAACAACGTTCCTGAACACAGGAAATTTTAGTTGGATTAAATGGTCACAATTTGAAACCATTCGAAAACAGAACAAATTTCAATAAAGCCCCATAAAGATATCAATTTATATTTAGAAAAAAATATTTTTAGTTTCCAACAAAAGTTTTGTACTACGGCGAGTGGATGGAGGTTCCGAGAAATGTGGATCAGCATGTCAGGGATAAATATGGACCAGAAATATACAAACATAAACAACACTGGACCCACCAACCCAGAGCCTGGAGAAAAAATGAGACTCAGGAATGCTTTACACCTTGTCGAGATCCCGGAGAACACTACTGTCTGGATAACTGACGGAAATCTGCAGTTTGATTATCTTATTCCCTAATTGTTCTCTCGAAATTTTTTTCAAGGAATGAACAGTACAACATTTTTATATCAGTTGGACACATGAGCTTCGCGTGAGTTTTAATTTTCGCCAACAAAGGCCTCGCGTCCATTGTTTCCCATTGATATAGAAAGCTTGTGCCGAATCAATTTGTGAATTTAGTGCTGAGCATTCGCATGTTTTTTCCATAGTCTTTTCAAACGTTTCCAAATTGGTAGAACCTTCCTTGGCCGTACAGAATGATAAAGCTATCTAACGCAATACATTGTTTTAATGGCAAATAGAATAAATCCTGTATTCAATTGAGACAATCCATTGGAAAAACATACGTGCCAGTTATTGTGTTCGAGTGCCTAAATATGTTCAATGCATTTCATATATATTTTACATTGTATCACAATATCATTTATTGAGAACACAAAACAGCTAATTTCGTTGGAAATAGTAAATAGTCATAATTTTAAACGCCTTAAACACTACAACATAAATGAATTCACACAAAAAAATTAGTTTGACTTAAGTGGTAGCCAAACCGTTAAGACACCTTTTTGTTTAGATCAGATAAATTTGACTTTCAAATGACCTTGACTGTCATATGACCATGACCTATATTTTGATCTTGTGAATCAGTCACAAATATTAGAACAATTGAGATTGGCTATAGTCAACTACAAATTCAATCGACTTTCAAATGATCTTGGCCTTCAATGTCACAAACATTATATGATATTGGCATCTGTACCAGTCATAAACAATTTTCATTGTTGTGACCCTGAACGTGACCCACTGACACAGGTTTTATGTTGGTATCTGCAAACAAACAATTTTTTTTCAAGTTTCTAGGTAAAGAAGTTCGTTATTTACCGCTTGTACACAACTGACACAACTGAAAAATTACTTTCCCAAGAAATGGTCAGCAGTGACAAGTAGCGGTGCTGGCGGGGTCCTCAGAACCAGTGGGCCATCTGCAGGAGCATCCATGGTGTGCCGCACGAGTTATTCATGGTGCAGTTACTTGCGTCTAGAACTAATGGCACCACCGACTACTGACAGCACAAGCCCACCCAGGACACCAATTTGTCACATGTTTCTGTTGCATGTTTCTGTACCAATTTATGCTAAAGGTCCCCCACAGTCTGACAGCTGATGCTTGAGCAGTTCAAAGTCTCCGAAAGGATGACAATCTTGCTCTAATGCCTTACCGGCAAATCCCCGTTTTGTAGCCGTGGGCTTCTATTTGGGGTAGGGCACAATTTCGTGTGAAACTTTGGCCCATAATAGAAGCCCATGGGCTAAATATTGGGGCAATGGACTACATAATGGGGTAACAATTGATCACACTCAACTCATAGTGAAGGGTGTCAAAATTTCTAGGCAATATTAGTGTGTGAAAAACAACCAATAATTTTTTTACTGTTATGTTTTTTTTGTAAATTTGGAGTAGAGTATGTGTTAAATGCAGTAATATGGAACACATTTTAAAACTATCAATGCTTGCATGAAAAAATGATTATTTTAACCCATGGGCTTCTTTTTGGGGACATTCTTCAATATTTAGCCCATGGGCTTCTATTTTGGTGGGCTATAAAATGGGGATTCCTGGTACTTTGCGGAAACATTAGGATTTTCAGTTTGAGGCAGCTGGACACTGAACAAATTTGAACAAAAGTTATACCCCCGCCCACCAAGGCAACAGACCCCCCAGCTGGACCTCAAATGGTGTGAGTGCACAAAGGTCATTGAGCAGACAGGCCCCCTAAAAGCTGGACCTCAGATGGAACATGTTCAAACTCGTTCATCAGACAGCACCCCACTGGATAGGTGGCAGGATGGATGGCATGACCTAGGACCTTCACTCGCATGCCCGCGTGATTGACTCTTTACCCAGCCTTCCCGGGTAATTTCTCTCGTTTAATTCTGTGATGGTATACTGAACCAAAACGCTTAAGTTTAAAACCTTACTGCCCCGCCCCTAACAAAGTCCAGGCAGCACATGACATGTTATTCAGTAGGGAACGAAGTGTATCTTGTATTTATTGCCTGTCAGGTGCTGCAACCTGATTCATCAGAATACAAATGCTCAGTAGATTTAAGGCCCGTCAGGTGCTGCCCCCTTAATTTTTTTACCGATGAACTTTTGTCCATTAGCTTACTATTGAAGTCCAACATATTGTCACACACTTCACTTGTAATAGCAAAAATGACGAATTTTCTAACACACAATTTAAATTGCAATGCTTATGTCCCTTGCGAAAGGGGGGGGGGCATCCCCTAGACCGGCCAATGAAGTATGAGACAAATTGGTTCAGAAAAGAGCAGAACAAGTCAAATTCATCACGAGAACCTGCAGAGAACATAACATTTTTTGGCTGAAGGAAACCTCGGTGCTGTTAATTTCTTCATTTGTGATAACTACCAATATCCCCGTGCCCCGTAAAATATTGCCGAGCTCTGCCGAATGTGGACAGAGGGACAGATGTGACAACTCCATTTTCATAAAGATGTGGTGATAACACCCAGACTACGTTAAGTTTAAGATGACTGCGATGCCCCCCTTGCTCATTGCTTCGGTTAAAAGGCACAAAAATGTTAGCTTAAACCAAAGATGACCAGGAAGAATAGTTAAATTTACGCATAACTTACAGACTGCAACGGTAACACTCTGGTATTGAAAATTCAATTAACCCTCTTTTGTTCTGTACTTGCAGGATACAGATTAAAAAGAAGAGAAAAGGCTCCTCCATTTGAATGCCTGGGCCATGGAACTAAAGTGGACATGTATTCTATAAAATCCATGGAAACAGGAAAAATAAAAACCGTGGTTTTATTTTGGGCAGAATATATGGAGGCCCCGAGAAACGTAGGAAAATATTTAAGAGACCACTACAAAGGAGACATTCACAAACACATACAACACATACAAGATTTGAGGAAAAGTAACTTAACTTGTAATCACGATGGGTTTGTTTCTTGTCCAAAACCAGAAGAACACAACTGTTTGGATCAGTATGAGGATGATGGAAATCTACAGTTTGGTGATCCTTACCCGTAAATGCTGTACACGCACTCCAACACGCACGCACAGTCTAATAAGTTTATTCTATAACTTGACATGACATGCAGACCAAATCATGAAATTCCTATGAATTTTGAAACTTGTAGAACAAAGGAGGAAACAAAATAATTCCTGTGCTTTTGTTCCAAAACTGATAGGAATTTGAATCAGACGGACTGACATACATGGCGGAGTGATTATGAATCAAGTTACATACTCTTCTATGTAAAAAGTCTTATTATAAACATTACACTGCAGAAGTGTTACTTTTACATTTTCTCTGAACTGAAAAAAATAATACATACAATGTAAACCAAATTAACTGAGATTTGTAGTTCTATATTGTAGGTATGTCAAAATAATCTATAAAAAACAGTCGTAAATTTGTACATTGAAAATTTTCATTTTAGCTAAACACCAGAAGTTGATTTTTGAAGTCAGTTTTTTTTATCATGTAAACTCAGCACTGTCATTGTCTCAAGAATTAACATGGGAAAATAACACGTCTGATCTGTAACGAAAAGGGCTATCATTATTGCGAATGGAACAAGATGTTTTAAATTTCATCCAGATTAAATCTTGAGATGAATAAAAGACCCTTTGTCCGAACGAAATAAAAATTTCTTGCTCTGAAAAGAACAAATTTAGATTGCGATTAAAACTTAATGAACAAACCATATATTCATTTAATGAAAACCCAATGTTCTTATTAACATTAAGTTTTATTTTTAAAATAATTACTGTTGTTGATTCAATTCTATTCAATACGTTTAGCACAACTTGTTGTATTGAACAGGTCGAACACTGCAAGCAAAATGCTGGAGGAAGCACTAATAAAAGTTAACTCTGAAAACTGAAGTGTGAGGCATAAACTTTTTCCTAGTTTAAATTCTGCACCGTTTGAAAACTGAAGAACTTTGAACAAAAATTCCACGATGCATGTGAAATTTTAGCATGAATTTTTTTATTGCTTCAAATCAGAAAGATTTTCATAGTGAATGTGTTGATTTAATTTTTCATGAGTATTTGATCAAATTTGATCTCACTAGTATAGATTTGTATATTTATCAATTAATAGCAATATCTTCAGTTGAAGGAATATTTTAACTTAGTTCTTCTTTAACTAATTCCTAAATTATGAATTAAAAAGTCAAGTGTGTAACAAGAGAGCATTGTAGAAGACTCAAGCACAAAGTCTCTATTTAGACTAAAATGCGTTGACATTCATTTCAACATAAGTAAATGGCCCGTTATAAGAGGGTGACCGGGTTCTGGCAGGTCGGCAAATAAAGATTCCACTGTATTCATTTCGTTCTGCTTTGAGACAATCTGATTGCAATGCCATTCAATTGGACGGCAAAAGAAAATCTCAGATCTATTAAAATTTAATCATCTCACGAAATGAAGGAAAGCGGACAACTTGAAAAATTCACACTGTATTTGTGTTCCAGACAAAAACACAGTTTGGAACCACTACCATTCATTTACTACGACGCTCTTGAACACTAAACAGAAGAGAAGACAAAAGTGCAACAGATGTTTTCATACATGTATGAATACTAAGATATTTGAATGTAAGTAATTGTTTTTTCAAATTAAAAAAATCAACAAAAATACTCAAAAGACTTGACTTAAAACCACAGTTGCCAATTCTTATTGATACAAAGAATTTAAGATTTGAATAAAATCTTTTCACAACAATTAAATTGTATATTAGCCTTTAGTGCGCCAGAGGCCGAAACACACCAATACTGGCCTAGACCGATCGCGACATATGTCGCCAATTTACAAATATTCTTTCTACACGTATGTCAACAAATGTTACTTATCCAAAATCCCCAAACAAAACAAAAGTTTTAAGCCCAGAATTTTGCTGAAACATTCTAAAAATTGCTTCTAGGAACTGCTACCTCTATTGTAAATTTTACTTTATTTCAATTTATCCCCCTACTATTCTCCACCACTTCATTTGACGACACACATATGAATGGACTTTATCTACATATTTATTCATGTGAAATTTATTGAAATGTACCAAAAACTATGACAATGGCTTCACGTCCGCATGTGAAAAAGAGATATTCAGCAGAAGAAGTTATACAAAAACTGTTTTTAGAAGATTATGACTTAGAATCTGATT